>JAMKQA010024657.1:0-10018 GCA_024699735.1 Posidonia australis
CCACTATAAATTCTCTGTCTATATCAATTACTCTCTTCCTCTTCTTGTATGTTAGATAATTGCATAAGTAGTAAAGTTTGATTATATTTGTTAAATAGTATCCATTGTATGTAATTTCTATTAAACTACAAAAAGTAGTCGAAGTAATTCTAAAATTGATAATTCTCTATTCACCCCCCTCTAGAGGAGCCATTCGATCCAACAGATACCAGTAGTATAGATAATGTTGATGGCACACAACCACTAGACGGCAATGATGGTGGCATTAGAAATGTAGTCTCATCTGTAACGGAAGAGCTACAAGGATAGAGAGAGGAGTATAGGTCATTTAGTCCATTTATAAGGGAGTATGTCTTCACACATGCTACACAAGACGACGATTATGGAGTTCGACCAGAAATTCATTATCGACGAAGGAGTTGTTTTGATCAACAACTAGATGAAGATTCTTGAAACAGTCATACAAAAAGATCTTTATTAGAGTCATTTAACTTTTTTAGTATTCATGATTCTAGAAATTCTTATGATTATAGTTCTTATGAAGGTGGTTCTGTTAGACAAATAGACTATAATACTGAAAGTGATTGGACAAAAATTGCATCTCTTATGCTTCAAGAGAATAAACTAGTTGGGATACAGTCACGATCTTTCATTATCCACCTCTTCCAACACAATCTAAAGAAAATCCATTTGAGTGTCCTCTAAGTCATTCTTATATCTCTCAACAGTCTCAAGAAATTTCTTAGTCAGTATGTATAATTCTACAATATCCATCAATGAGATTCTTAGCACAACTGCCAATATCATAATACTACTACTACATTAATGAATACTAGATATATTATAGTCATATGTCTTGGAACAACTACGTATTGTGGAGAGAGTTCCAAGTTCGACGACAAATTTATCAAGAATACAATATGACTAATGTACAAGAAGAATATTTTGATCAACCAAGACATTCTTTATGGTATTAAGTATATATATAAGATTAACTTTTCTAAGTTCTTCTGTTTTTAAACATTTTTATGTATTATTTATATTTCAGGATATGTCAATTAGATTCATCTACTATATTTTAATGTGATACATATTGAGGAAGTTGATCTAAGTAGTTTAAATTATAGATTATTGCTTATTTTAGCTTATATTAGAGTTTTAAATCAAAATTTAAAGTTTTTTGACTATTTCCATGGACTTTTGTAAATTTACCGTGTTTCTATAGACATTTTTACCAATATTCAATATGTTTCTTATTTTTGTTAGACTGAAGTTTGATACAAAACCAACATTTAATTCTATATTTTTAACTCATGACGTTTCGGTCATGAAGATCATTTGAGCCCTACATATGCTATCTGCTTTTTTCACAATGTCAAAGTTTTGAGCATCCAACTAAAAAATCAAAGTGGAAAAGACTAACATATAAACCCAGACTAACTTTATAAATACTCGATGTGTAGCTAATTGTTCGTCAGTTCTTGGAGACGAGCACACAACCATGTGTCCATACATGCTGGTAGTGTCAGCAAGAAAGTTCAAGTTAATGCTGAGTAAATCAGCTAATGTGGTTAATCATCTTAAGTTAGGTTTAGATATCTTGAGTGGTTAATCATGTTATAAACAGGTTGCATCATTCATCTATAGATGTGAAATGATTAATAAAAAAGGTTGAATCATGTCCAGCAGGCGCAGAAGAACAGGACATGATTGATGGTCTAGTTAGTTTATTGACATGAAATGACTCAAATTGTAAATAGACTCCTCAAACCAGCTGCTAGTTTGTTGAACTATTTATTTTTTTTATTGATTTTGTATCCATGATTGTAAGGGTCTTGCTGTACTTTGCCTTTTTATTGCACAAACCTTGATATCATTGGAACATTTAATGTCAACCTCCCTGAAACTTTGTGATATTTTTAATATTTCTTCGCAAAATCTTAAAGGCTATCTGCGAGCTGGTTACACCTACTCTATTCTAGAAAAAATGCCCTTTTATCTTATGTATGTACCTGAATACCTCAGGAGCACATATAGCCTTGCTTACAAAACATCCTGCTGCATTATTTCTGCAGACAACCTTTGATGCACCTGATGACAATGATCCAGTTGCAGTTGACTTCACTGGAATGGGAAAGGGTGAGGCATGGGTGAATGGTGA
This sequence comes from Posidonia australis, assembly GCA_024699735.1. Classification (NCBI taxonomy): domain Eukaryota; kingdom Viridiplantae; phylum Streptophyta; class Magnoliopsida; order Alismatales; family Posidoniaceae; genus Posidonia; species Posidonia australis. The sequence goes on from JAMKQA010024657.1 coordinate 2,162, forward strand.
AAGCATTGGGAGATACTGGCCAACTTACATCGCTCCACAAAATGGCTGCTCAAATTGCAACTTCCGTGGAGCATATCGTGCAAGTAAATGCCTTAAGAACTGTGGGAAGCCATCTCAGCAACTGTGTGAATCTTAGGCCATCATTTTCTAGCACTTGAGTCCCAAAGCTCCATGTGTTAGTTTTGATATAATCTTCTTAATGAAACAGGTACCACGTTCCACGTTCCATGATTCAACCAAGTGGCAACACCCTGGTCCTCTTTGAGGAGATGGGTGGTGATCCGATACAGATATCTTTTGCCAGGAGACACATACAAAGCATGTGTGCACATGTTTCGGAGTTGCACCCACCCCTGGTAGAAACATGGAATTCCATTGACAAGGCAGGAAGCAAGTCCAGAGCAGTGCTTCGGTTGGAATGCCCGAATCCTGATCAGACAATCTCTTCAATCAGTTTTGCAAGTTATGGGACTCCATATGGTGCATGTGGAAGTTATAACCATGGGAAATGCAGAAGCAACAGTGCCCTTGCCATAATGCAAATGGTAATCAACAATAATGAATTATATGTGACCAACAACCCTTCTTTATAAAGAATCAGGATCAGCATATAGTCTCTTTTTGTTGTAAATGTTCTCTTGTTGGTAACAGGCATGCATTGGTTCAAGAAGCTGCAGTATGGAAGTTTCGACCAGTGTCTTTGGAGATCCATGCAAAGGAGTCAACAAGAGCCTTGCAGTTGAAGCTGCTTGTGCATGATACATAAATCTCCACAGGCCACACCCAGAAGGATTGGTCATAAGTTTACATGTTGAAGAAGTGCAAAGCATTTCTCCAAAATGCATTGGTAAAGCAGAACCTTTGTAAGCGACAGCATTCATGTAAAACTATGGTTATAAATTATCTCCCAAAGGTGTGATAAAGTATAAATCATTTCACAAATGTTTGTTGTGCATGCTTTAGTGATTAGTCATTCTTATTACCATGACACCTTGTAGGTTCTCATACATCATCATATACATTGCATTTATTCGGCATCAGTTTGTTTCCCGGATAAAATAGGAGTAAGTATTATCCATTTGTCGAGTGGAATAGGTGAATACTTCTCTTCTTATCCATTGATGGCTATTAGATAATTGGAGAGGATTTCAATTAGCATCTCTGTTTCTTAGATAATTTGTCTCTTTTATTAAGGTGCTGCGCATCATATAATTGGTGTAGTTCTCCCCTCTATCGTTGTTAGTTATATATGACGTAACCATTATGAACTTACGATCAGTTCTTATCTAGGTGATACATTTGAATGGAACACACTTGATCAATCCCAAACCAGGTGACTAAGGTTAATCTACTTGATCAAACTACAACTAATTGAACAAACAAATATTAGTTGTAAATATATAAGGAAAGTATTTCTGACTTTATTCTCTTATCTTTTACCTTACTATTAATATTAGTTATCCATTATTGTTTGTAATTTTTTAAATATAAATTTATGAAAATTCTAACATTTATCTAACCATAGTATAGCTTGGTACACTTAATGATTTTCATCAAGCTTTACTTAACAGTATTTTTCATATTCTTCTTCGTTGTCATGTGGAGTAGCCTCACGCTTCAATTTCCATAGTCCTTTGAATACCACATCGTTGTTGTCATCTTCCTTCATCATCATTGTCTAATTTCATCAATATCCTTCTCTACCATCATTGTTATCATTGTTCTCTTTTTTCTTTGTCATCGTCATTGTTTTCCTCTTCCTTTGTCATTATCGTCGTTGTCCTCCTTTGTCGTCATCCTTCTCCATCGTCATTAACTTCCTCCTCCATCGTTATTGTTGTCTCTTTTTACTGTTGCATTATCATCTTCCTCTTCCTTGTTGTTGACAATGTTGAGATATGGTCATTGAAGATCATGTATGTTACAAGAAAGGGAGAAACCTTAATCATGAAGGCAGTTAGGATGGAGGCGTTATGAAGAGATTTCTGTCTCTTCTATAAAAGAGACATTGGAATGATTTCAAAATCATCTTGGAAACCTCGTATACCCAGAACCCAAATCAACCAAACAAAATCAACTATACAAACAACATCATGCCATCAAGTGGTACCAGAGTTGGAAACGTACATCTTCCAGCGTCCTCCTCATGCGATCAACCTTCAACTGTCGTCATGTAGCTGAACCTTCGCTTTCGAGCTCCACCTTCCTCGAGATCCAGCTTTCCTTATCACCATCCATGTCTTGTCACACCTTGGTTCTGCCCCTTTTTTGTGATCCAGGCTCCATCTGGCCTCGCCCCATCGCCATTCCTGCTCCATCCATCCCACCACTAGCGTCCTGATCTAGCCTCTCCCTTCGCTGTCTGGCCTTCTCCCGTCGAGATCCAACCTCTTCCTCCACATCTTGTCCCCCCTCACCATGCGATTCGCCCTTCCACCTCTACCCTTGTGTTTGGTTTGGTTCCAGCCTTCTCCTTCATTTGGTCTGCTTTTGTTTTATTTCACTGTCTCGATTTTACTCAATGTTTAGTTACATTTACTCTGTGTCAATACTCTTTTTTTTTGTTTTTGGTTAACTTAGTTTTTTAAAATATTAATCTTTATTTAATTAATCACAGCATTACTGGACATAGTTGATTAGATATAGAAATTAGATATTTGATTAAATTCATTTGTTTTTTTTTCAGTTTTCATTACATTATTTTATCTCAGTTTTATTGCATAACTTTATTCTTGATTAAAATAAACAATAGGGGATGCATGATTATTATTTACAGCATATAACTATATACAATGTTTATAGTGTTTTATGTTAGTTTTGTTCTTATTAGTTGCTTACTACATTATTTGATTAAAAAAATAATAGAAATTAGGTATTTAATTAAAAACTAGTTTTTTTATTCTCATTGTTAATTTATCTTTGCATCATTTAAATTAATATTTGTTTTAGTTATACATAATTCCTGACATAGATTTAATTAATCTTGTTGAATATTGTTCAAAATAAAATTCTGAAATTAAAAATTATTTTTTCTAAAACCAACTGCCATGGTATAATTGGCTAGGAGAACTGGAATTCATACCTCTCTCTCAGGTTCGAACCTCATGAACCGTAAGGAGAAAAAAATATATAATCTACTAATTTCAAAAAAAAAAAATTTCTCTACATCTACTCAAATGGCTGCTGATAAGTTAACCATCGTTGAATAGGAAAAGATTGAGAAATCGAATGAGGTAAACTATGAAATGTGACACTGAAAAATAAAATATACCTTAATCTATAATAGTCTGGAATATATCATTGAATCCAATCCTCCAGAACTTGACAATAATGCTTCTAAGATGGAATTCAAGAAATAGGAGAAATGACAAATCGATGACAAAAGGGTAAGAAATCTCATGTTTATATTCATAGAAAACATTCTCATAATTTTTTTTGAAACTTATGACATTTCAAAAAATTGTGGATTGCTTTGAAGAAAAAGTATGATAAAATTACTAAAATAAATACTCAATTTCTCTTTTAGAAATATAACTCTGGCAAAAAGTAAGAGGAACAAAGTGTCATGGAATATGTGAACAATATGATTGTCATGGGAAAAGGTTTATCTATTATTAAAACTCCTATACTAGAATAACTACAAGTGGCAACTATACTTAATAGTTTATCAAATAGTTTTAATATGACGACCACAACTACGAGATCTACCTTATCTCTTCAACTCTTAGAACTGCTAGCAAGGTTGGGAATTGAACAAGAGATTATGACTAATAGCCGAAAGGAAGAGATAAATCTGGCAAAGGCTAATTTTGCACATCGAAAGCCTAGGAAAGACAAAGATCAGAACAAAAGGATTGGACCGAATAGGACGTAGTTCAAAAATCAATCATAGTCTAATAAGCTACAGGGGGCTTGCCATTTATGTAGTTGTTTTAGCTACTATAGAGCAAATTATCCAAACAAGGATGGAAATAAAGGCAAGGCATCAAAACAGAAAGGCAACAAGAGAATCTTCATTGATGTAGTAGAATGCAATAACGTCGTTGCATGAAGCTCAAATGATTGGTAGATTGATTTTAGTGCTAGCTTTCACATTGCAAAAACAAAGAAAGGGTTAGAATCCTTAAGAAAATTCAAAACTGGTGACTAATGCATCTACATGGGAAACAATACATATCTAGATGTGAAAGGTGTTGGCTCTTACCGCTTGAATCTAGAAGACAACATCATGATCTTGAAGGATGCCTTCTATGCACCTGAAATAAGGTGCAATCTCATTTTTGTACCTGTACTCATAAAAAAAATGACATAGAAGTTCTCTTTTATAATAAGCATGTATCTCTTGGAAAAGATAAGAAAGTACTTGTCATAGGAGTGTTTGTCTCAGAACAAGATTTGTTTTGTTTTTGTGTAATTAACAATGAAATTAATAACGTAGACAGCATTTCTGATTATCCTATGTACTTATTGTCTGATTGTGATTTATGACATACTAGATTAATTCATCTTAGAAAATCAAAAATGAAACAAATGGTAAAAATGGACCTTCTCTCAAATATTAACAATGTGGAATTAACTCCATGTCAATATTACTTAGAAAAATGACTAAGAAACCATTTGGTGTTGAACATAGGAAAAATAAATTATTAGCCTTGATACATTCAGATGTATGTAGTCTGCTTAGTGTGAAAATAAACGACAATAAGGAATATTTTGTAACATTTATAGATGATTATTTTAGATATGCATATGTTTACTTAATCTCACATAAATCAAGGGTATTGAGTTGCTTTAGGAAATATAAAGCAGAAGTGGAAAAGCAACTTGGACGAAGCATTAAAATATTAAGATTTAATAGAGATGGGAAATACAATTCAAATGAATTTGAATCATATTATCAAGAACATGAAATAAAGAGTCATATTACTATGCTATATATGCCATAATAAAATGGTGCGACGGAATGGTAAACAAGAACTCTAATGAATTTTGTTAGATGAATGTTATCACATTTATGTCTTTCAAAAGAATTTTGGAGAGAGACATTACTTACGGCATATTACACCTTAAATAGAATACCCACCAAATCTATTAGAGGAACCCCTTATGAGTTATGGAATGGAAGAAAAACCTAATATTAGTCATCTAAGGAAATGGAGTTCAATAGCCCATGTATTCATTCTAAGTCAACTCAGGGATAAATTAGATTTTAGAACATTTAAATGTAGATTTATAGGATATTGTGATATATAATCAGGATATAGATTTTTCTATAAGGAAAAAGAAATTATTGAGTATAGAGATGCTATAATTCTAGAAAATCTAGAGGAAGAAGAGCATACTCAAGATAAAGATGAGCCAGTATCAGCAATTGGAGATGATCACTTTATTGATATTCAAGGAAATGATCTAAGGGATGAGGATCAACCAAATATAGAAAATACAAACGAACTTATGGAAATAGTGGAGAATGACTAAAATGATCAGTATGACCAACCAAATATAGAAAATATGGATGAGCCTGTAAATGACCCACTTGATGCCTCTAGAAATAAAAGAATGAGAACTTAGCCTTTATGCATAAATGATTACCATTTGTATTCTTGTAAACCATCATGTTTTTTGATAGATATAGATCAGAAAAATCACATGAAACCCAATACATATAGTGATGTGATTAAAACACATGAGAAAGATTTGTGGCTTGAAGTCATGAATGATAAAATTGATTCCATAAAAAGGAAAAATTGTTGGAAATTGTGTGATTGAGGAAGAAAAGACTAAAGGATACAAATGGGTATCCAAGAAGAAGTTGAGGTAGATGGGTCAATCGACAAGTTTAAGGCTCGATTGGTAGCTAAAGGTTATGCACAGAAGGAAGGAATTGACTTCTAGGAAATATATTCTCTTGTACAAAAGTTTATATCTATTAGAATCATACTGTCAATTGTAGCATACTTAGATTTGGAATTACATCAAGTAGATGTTAAGACATATTTCTTAATGGAGAATTGCAGGAAGACATATGCATGTGTTAGCCTGAGAGTTTTCAAGTGGAAAGACATGAGGGAAAAGTGTACAAATTGAATAAATCAATATATGGATTAAAACAATTCTCTAAACAATGGTATCTCAAATTTCACAATGTAATTATTCAAATGGGATTTATCTCAAATAGATTGAATAATTATGTGTATGTCATAAAAAGTGGGAGCAGTTTTATAATATTGTTTTTACATGTAGATGATATTTTGCTTGTCACAAATGACATGAAATTGTTAAATAAAGTGAAAATTAAACTTTGTGAGAAATTTGCGATGAAGGACATGGGAGAAGTATTTTATGTCCTTAGAATACAGATGCTTAGAGATCAGAAGTCTAGAATGCAGAATATAAATCAGGAAAAGTATTTACACCTGGTACGTAAAAGGTTTGGAATGCAAAATTGTGTCCATGCACCTACACCATATGTGTATGGAAAAAGATTGAATAAAAGTCAATGTTCTTGAGAGAGACAGAAACCTCTAAATATGTCATATGCACAAGCAGTCAGAAGTTTATATATTATGTTGTGCATTAGACGGACTTAGCATATTCAGTGAGTTTAGTTAGCAGATATCAAAGTAATCCTAGACTATCATGGTGGGAAGTTGTTAAAAGGATTATGAAATATATCAAAGGCACGTTGCAACATAAACTAGTATACTAAGCAGAAATGCTGGAAGTATTAAGTTATTCAGATGTAGACTTTGAAGGTAATAAAGATGATGGAAAGTCCACATCTAGACACTTGTTCATCTTTGGTAGTGGTGTTGTCTCGTGGGGAAGTAAAAAGCAAGGCTGTGTTGCAAGATATATATAGGAAGTGGAATACATTACATGTAGTACAGTCACTACATATGTTATTTGGATTAAGTGATTTTTGAACGACTTGGATCTTAATCTGATAGATAGACTAGTCAGAATATATTGTGATAATCAAGCAACAATTAGTCTTATAAATAGTAATGCTAATAGTTTAAGAGGAAAGTACATTGAGATACATTATCATTACATTTGTTATATTATACAGAAAAAGGAAATGGAGGTGACTTATATTCTCACCTTGGACAGGATTGTTGATCCAATGATAAAAGAAATTTTAGCAGAGAAATTTGTCAAGCATGTAGACTTGATGGGATTAAGAAATATTTTCATTGATATTGGAGATGGAACACATTCTTACGAATAGTAGAATTGGAAATTAAGAAAAACTCATTTATCCCATGAATAGTGGGAGTATATAGGAATTTATAGCTCGGTCTTCATGACCAAGTGGGAGATGTTGAAATATGGTCATTAAAGACTATGTATATTACAAGAAAGGGAGAAAATCTCTCCCTTAATCATGGAATAAATCATGGAAGTGGTTAGGGTGGAAGTGTTATAAGGAGATTTCTGCCTCCTCTATAAAAGAGAAATTGAGATGATTTCAAAATCATCCTCGAAACCTCGTAAACCCGGAGCTTTGATCAACCAACAAAAATCTACTGTGTAAACGACATCTCACCATCAGACAAGATGGTTGTTAACTTTGCTGTTGGGGTGTGATCGTATCATTGATGCTAGTAGAATGGCTGTCGCCATCTTTGGTTACTTGCCCAGAAGAAGACAAAGAGGTATATAATAGTGTGACTGTGCCCGACCCGAGGGAGGGGTGGGGAGGAGACTACAGCCATGCCGAGACGGCGAAGGCGCAAGGATAGGATAAAAGAAAAAGAAAAGAAAAGGGAAGGAGTCGCCACCTAGTCTTTTAAGGGAAAGACGAGGAAAACCACAAAAGGATGAATGCATGGGATGCAAATGGGAAGGCTGGAT
>JAMKQA010024659.1:0-11943 GCA_024699735.1 Posidonia australis
TGGCTGAACCACTATAAAAATCCTTGAGTTATTATTGCTTGGTTTGTGGATCAATCTTTAACATTATTAAGTTTGCTCATAAAATTTTAAAGATTAAATAAAAACCGCAAAATCTCTATTCACCCCCCCCCCTCTAAAGAAGCATTAAGATCCAACACCTATATCTACTCTTTTAAGGATTCATGTTTCTTTTTCTCCCTCAAAGGCATGCTGACTTGCCCAACTCCTGCTTGGAGGTAATACATACCTAAGCTGAGGGGGTGGCTGCTCTTTTTGTTTGAAAAAAAAAAGGGGTGGCTAGTCCCTTTATTCGATCTATAGGTGCATGCTTCGACTCCTCTCCAAGTTATATGGGAGGAATAGGGTTGTCCTGTACGCCTCTCTTAGTAGAGCTAGCTTTTGTCTACCGCTTCTGTCTCCTTATTTTCTTTTGTGCTCCAGAGTCGATATTTTTCTTTATTGCTCGCACTCTCTCTAGACCTAACATTTTTACTCCCTCTGGAGATATAGGTCCCCTAGGAATTTACACATTTCGTCCATTCTACTGAAATCTCTTCCTCACCTCCTAAGTTTCTAGGGTAGTAGCACATGAGGAGGACTGGACATGTCTTACGTAGGCAGGCTTCCGATTTTCCTCATCGGACAATGATGATGCTGTGCAAAAAGTGTAGGAGATTATTCATGTTATGCTAGGGTGCAATAATCTAAAATATTAGTAGGCGAAAAGAAACATGAAAATGCAATGGCTCACGGTGCAAGGCTTAGGATCGACTAAAAGTCACTGGTAGTACTTCTTTAAGTAGGAAGCATTGACAGGCTCTGACTTCTCTCTATGGTCTATGCCTTCAAGAATGATTGCACCCCCAGATAGGGCCTCCCTAACCACAAAGGGTCCGTGCCAGTTGAGCCTAAATTTTCCCAATGCATCGGGCAAATGAATGGCATGCAAAACCAAGTCTCCCGGTTCAAAGTTTCTAGGACGGACTTTCTTTTGATAGGCTCGGGCCACTCTCTTCTGGTAGCACTGGGCATGATGCAGAGCTTGTAATTTGTGTTCATTAATCAAATCTAGCTGAACACAGTGATCTTGTATCCACTCCGCCTCTTCTAATTCTGCCTCCTTCAAGATCCTTAACGAAGGAATCTCGACTTCAAAGGGAAGGACCGCCTCCATGCCATACACCAAAGAGTAAGGTGTTGCTCCTGTTGACATCCGGACGGAGGTTCTGTAGGCCCATAATGCATAAGGCAGTTTTTCATGCCAATCTTTATGAGTTTCAGCCATCTTCTTCAAGATTTTCACCAGATTCTTATTAGCCGACTCTACTGCCCCATTCATCTGCGGTCGATAGGGGGAGGATCTGTGATGCCTGATCTTGCAATATTGGAGAAAATCCTCAATCTTTTTTGCTATGAAATTAGTTCCGTTATCTGAAATGATAGCAAATGGAACCCCATATCTGGCGACAATATTATTCTTGATGAATTTTTCTGTAACAGCTGCTGTGACTGTCTTGTATGATGCCACCTTGACCCATTTTGTGAAATAATAGATGGCTACCAGAATGTAACGGTGCCCATTGGATGTAGCAGAATGAATGGCCCTGATAACATCAATTCCCCAAGTAGAAAATGGCTAGGGTGATGACATGCTATGTAATTGTTACGGGGGAGCATGTATAAAATTGCCGTGTATCTGGCAGTTATGGCATCTTCTGACAAACTGGCAGCAGTCTATTTCCATAGTGGACCAGAAATACCCCTGCAACATAATTTTCTTGGCTAGGAGAACCCCATTCATATGTGGGCTGCAGGTGCCTACGTGGACTTTCAACATTAGCATATCCGCCTCCTTTTTATCTACACACCTGAGAAGCATCTAGTTATAAGACCTTCTATATAGCTGCCCGGCCCCGAGCACATATTTAGATGCTAACCGTGTCAAGGTCTTCTTATCTGAAGCAGAAATACCTGGTGGGAAACTGCCAAACTCCATAAAAGCTTTAATGTCACTATACCAAGGTAGTTCAGCAGATGATGGTGCCTCTTGGATATGCATACAAGTGTTGGTTGTTCAATGCATGTGACTGAAATGTTTATAGCCCGTGCCTCCGGGAGTGATAACCACGATGCCAGAGCGTCTGCATATGCATTCTTGGCTCGTTTCATGAAGGAAAATTTGACATCTTCAAATTCTTCAGTCAATTCCAGCAAATGTTCATGATATAGTACGAGCTTTTGGTCTTTTGTCTTCCAGTCACCATTGACTTGCGAAATAACCAGCATTGCGTCGCCATATACGTGGAGTTCTCGGGCGCCTTGGTCCCTTGCCACTTGTAAGCTCAAAATACAAGCCTCATATTCGGCTTCATTATTGGTGCATTCAAATGTCAGCTTCCTCGCAAAGGGAATAAACTATCCCTGTGGTGTAGCCAGAACTGCACCAATGTCTCTTCCTCGTTTATTGACTGCACCATCGAAGTACAGACACCACTGATGCTCATTCTGAGGTCCTTCCAGTTCCTCCTCGCCCATTGCAAACAATATATCTTCATCTGGGAACTGGGTTTGTAACGGCTGATATTCTGGCAAAGGTAAGTCGGCCAAGTGATCTGCCATGGCTTGTCCCTTCATGGATTTTTGTGCGACAAAGGTGATATCATATTGGGATAACATCACCTGCCATTTGACACATCTACCCACCAAAGCTGGCTTCTGGAACAGATATTTGATAGGGTCATGCCGACACAACATCAATACCGAATATGCCATCATAAAATGTCGGAGGCGCTGTGTGGCCCACACCAGGGATAAGTAGACTTTCTCTATTGGACTGTATTTGTCCTCGTAGTCATTGAATTTTTTGCTGAGGTAGTAGATAGCCTTCTCTTTACGCCCAGATTCATCGTGCTGACCCAGAACTGCGCCCATTGAATACTGTGTAGTAGAGAGATATAGCAGTAGAGGGCGCCCTGGTGTAGGGGGAACTAAAACTGGGGCTTTACCAGAAGTTGCTTGATTTTATTGAAGGCCTGTTGACATTCATCATTCCAGCAAGTCTGGGCGTTCTTCCTTAGTAGCTTGAATATGGGTTCACATATAGGCGTAAGCTGTGCAATGAACCTGCTGATATATTGTAGTCGGCCTAATAAGTCGCGAATCTCTTTCTCGGTGGTTGGGGGAGGCATATCAACAATAGCCTTGGCTTTGTGGGGGTCCACTTCATGACTGATGATGTAACCCAGTAGCTTTCCATAGGATACCCCAAATACACATTTGTTGGGGTTCAAGCGGAGCTTATACTTTCGTAGGCTCTCAAACAACCTTCTCAGACAGGAGAGATGGTCCTTGGGCTCTTTAGATTTGGCAATCATGTCATCCACGTATACCTCAACCTCTTGATGCATAAGATCGTGGAATAAAGCTGTCATGGCCCTTTGGTATGTTGCACCTGCATTCTTCAACCCGAATGGCATCACTCTGTAATAGAAGACTCCCCATGGAGTAATGAAAGATTTCTTCTCCATATCTTTCTCAGCCATTCTGATCTGGTTGTATCCAGAAAACCTGTCCATAAATGACAACATCTTATGCCCTGCAGTGTCGTCTACCAAAATGTCAATGTGAGGGAGCGGGAAATCATCTTTGGGACTCGCTTTGTTGAGATCTCGGTAATCGATGCACATGTGAACCAGTCCATCCTTTTTCGGTACAGGCACCACGTTGGCGAGCCATTCAGGATACAGCACGACCTTGAGGAAGTTGACTTTGTGTTGTTTCATAATCTCCTCTTTAAGCTTTAAAAGCCATTGGGGTCGCCATCTACGGAGCTTCAGTTTGACTGGCTTTGAATTGGGTATTAGTGGCAATGTATGAACTACCACTTCAATGTCTAGTCCCACCATGTCATCATAGCTCCACGCAAAGACATCTACATATTCCTTTAGGAAAACTATAAACTCTGCCTTTGCTTGTGGTGATAAATTGGCACTGATGCGTGTTTCTTTAATTTCTTCCGCCGTGCCGATATTGATAAGCTCCGTCTCCTCCTCTACGTGAAGGTTTTGGCCTTCTGGATCATTATCATAGAAGGGGGTTTGTGATGGCTCATCTTCATAATCTGCTCCATGGACCTCATCCTCTTCTTCATTAGCAATTAACTCTGACAGGATTTCTTTTTCAGATGTCGGGTCTGTTATGTCAATTGAGAAGGCCTCTTCTGATTCTGTGCCTTGATGGCGCTTAAGGACTGTCACAGTGTCCTTCGTGCTCTTGTATCGGCATTGTGCTACTTCTTCTGCTTCCCTGTCTGGATGATCCGAGGAACCGAGAGTCCCTGCCTCTGATGTTGATGCCTCCTTATTTTTGTTTTTGGATTTTGACTTTTTGATTTTTTGGGTATTTTCTCTTTTTCTGTTAGCTGTACAAAATTCTACTTGTTGGTGGCTGCTTTGCTGTAGGTTGGTGCGACTACTGCTGCCTGTCCTACTCGTGCTTGATTCAAGCTTTTGATCTTTACCCTCCATGTGAGGCTTATACTGCCAATACCAACTAGACCCGCCTCCCGGCTGACAAGAGATTAACTCCAATGGTCTAGCATCCTTTCTGTCTGTCTCGTGTAGGACCATAACTGAAACTTGGTCCTGGGGTGGTATTGGTGCTTCTGCTGGTGCTGACGTGGCAACTGCTTTGCCCTTCCTCCTGCAATCAGGCTTTGCTAGGTCTTCTGCAAGCACATCCAGCTGCTCCTGGAATAAGAGGTCCAGATCCCCGATGCCATCATCTGAGTCTGTTTCTTGGACCACTATCTGGACTGTTGACTGCTCTGTCTACATGATCTCCTATTATGTACCCTGTTTCTCTAGCCGGCTATTGTCCTGATATGAATCCTCTAGATAGACCCAAGCTGATGGCGCTGACACTGCATATGAACTGTGGTTCGGAACCATAACGCCTGTGCTAATAAAGTTGGATAAATCTCATGGAATAATCATCTTGGAAGACTTACCATGGCGTTGCGATCTCTTCCTCTGGCAGCATCGCTCATATCCCAAACCATCTCGTTCAATCCATTCTTCGGCCTCGATCGGCTCGGCGATTCCTTGGCCATAAAGCCCCAGAGGCGATCCTTTCTCATGTCCCCATTTGCGACACAGGTTGCCGACCATCAAACGGGGGTTGCTAGAAGTGGCCAAATGGTCGGCAAGCTCTGAGGGTGGAATAAAATTAACCGGCTCAAACCGGTTAACCCGATAAAGGACATCAGAAGGTTTGGGCTCGAAGTGAATGGTCTGAGGGGCTAGAGCAGTGACAGATTCAACTTTCTCCATATCCTCTGCCAGGACAACAACAACATTATCATCCCAGCAAAACTTAATCATACGATAGAGGGTTGAAGGAATGATTTGATGCTTGTGAAGCCAAGGACGTCCAAGCAACAGATTGAAAGAGGGTTCGATATCTACGACGTAGAATTCCACATCGAAGCGAGCAGGGCCTATAGCAGGGGAACGATCAAGACTCCAAGCGCATTATGGTGCATATTATCGAAAGTTGTCATCCCTTTCACAGCTGGTGCAATGTCCTCAGACTTGAATCCGATTTCACTTGCTGTACGCAAGGGACAGACATTTAGGCCTGCTCCATTGTCCACCAATGTGAGGGGGATGCGGAAGCTTCGATACTGTGCAGTGATGAGCAAGGGTGAATTACGATTGGTGCCAGAGGGTGGTAACTCTAGGCTAGAGAAGGAGATAACCTGAGGTGCCGCTATCAGTCCTACCATGTTTTCTAGGGTAGTAGGTTCTATAGTCTGGGATACACGGGCCGCCTGAAAAACTCTTAGGAAAGCTTCTCTATGCTCAGCCGATGTATGGATTAGGTCCCAAATGGAAATATCGGCTTTAACCTTCCTAAGCTGGGCAGTGATGTCAGTTGAAGGTTTGCTAGTGGTAGGATTGGATGGTGCTACTCTAAGCATAAGTGGTTGAGGAGAATATGCTTGGAGTTAGGCAGGGGCTGCTACTATAGGTGCTGGTGACCTAGATGGCTGGGCTTGTAACTGGTTAGGGGTTAAGGTTGAGGGATTAGGCCTAGCTGTTGGGGGTTTGTATACTCTGCCTGATCGTGTCACTTCTGCACACATCCCTATGGCATAATTGTAAGGAACATGATGCGTGTCATGGGTCAGAGTAACAATAACCGGGGGGTGGACTGCTAATTGTACAGGGGTGTTTGAAGGATATGGGCGAGTAGGAGGATAAACCTGAGGATGCTGGGAGTATTGGTGAGGGTACTGGTAAGCCTGATGGTGTGCTAGCTGGCTTGGCCTAGATTGGGGCCAGGCTGATAAACAGATTGGAGTTGGTGGCTGGGGATATACTACAGGTGGCACCTCAGAGTATTCCAACTCGATGATAGGGCGGATCATAAAAATAGATTCCTCGAAATTATCGAGGAAAGAACGATACAACTGGTGGGGAAAAGGGGACGACTCATCATGAATCAAGTCTGTCGGGCGGATGGAGGAAGAGACGGACTCAGAAGAAGAAGCAGAAGAAACAAAATTGACTCCCGAAGAACCTGGCGCTCCCGGAGATGAATGTTGTGGCAAGGGTTGACTGACTATGCTGGGGCGTGCTGGCTGTGCTGGGGCGGCCACTAGTGTGTGTGTTGGGCCGGTTGCCTGGGCATTAATCACTATGACCCTCTGGTCAATCAAATCGTGGACAGCATCCCTGAGTGTCAAATAATTATCCGTCGAGTGGCCGACCACCCGATGGAAATTGCAGAACGCATTGGTGTTGTACCAAGCTGGCAGCGGATTAGGCGGAGGGTGTACCTCAGGCAGCCTCAGCAGGGATGCGACTTTGGGAAATACCATGCTCAAAGGCTCCACTAAAGGGGTATAGTGGCGCCTGTCACGGCGTTGTCGCTTCAACTGTGGATGTGCCAACGGTGGGCGCGTCCTGGCCGATGGGTTAGGGTATACTGGTGTGGCACTGGGGGTAATGTGTGATGCATGCTATGCTCTAGGTGTAGGTGTGGGTGCATAAACTACTTGGTGTTGCGGGGGCGGGCGGACGGTGCAGCAGGGGATCTGATATAGGAAACTGTATTTTAGGAGGGATCCCGCCTCCTGGGTGGATTGGTGTTGGGGTTGTTGTTGTTGCTGCTGCTAGGGCCACTATGTGAGGCAGTGGCCTGTTTGGCAAATGCAGAGAGTGCTGGAAAACTACCGCCGCGTAGTGAACTCTCAACACAGGCGCCCACCCAAAGCAGTGCCAAGAAGGTGGTGACAGGTTGGATGCTAAGCAGAGCCCCGACCGCTGGTTGTGCTCCTCGGATTATAATCTCGATAGACTCCTCGTCGGAGGGTCTATCTTTGACTTGTGAAGCCAAGGAGCGCCAACGTCTAAGATACTCCCCAAATGTCTCTTGGGGCCTCTGCTTAAGAGCGACTAAGTCCTCCCGCTTGGGGACTAAGTTGAGGTTAAAGGAATATTGTTCCAGGAACGCCTGTGTAAAGTCGTCCCAAGTCCTGATGGTGGCCATGTTGAGGGAAGTGAACCACTTCAACGCGGGCCCCATAAGACTCTTTTGGAACAGGCGGATCAACAACCTCTCGTCAGCCTGGAGCTGAGCGAGGTCTCCGCAATAGGCTTTGATGTAGGCAATTGGGCAGCCCCTACCATTGTATTTTTCAAAATCCGGAATATGAAAATTCAGGAGGAGAGTCGCCTCTAGGAAATAACAGTTTGCATTAGGGGTATACATGGGTCTGATTGGGTTGGATCAAGGATGAACCTACAATCCAACTTAAATTGTTCAAGTTGGATAATTTTAAACCCTTACGCAATCCAACTCAACCTACAAACTTCGTATTAGGTCGGGTGGGTTCTCAAGTTTTATGTGTACTTATTAAGAATTAAAGATTACATTTATAACATACTATATAAAAATATACAATACTGATAACAAACATAAAATAGTGAATAATCTGGTTATGTTGTAGACAGAGACATGATTTACTAACATTTCTTAAATAATATAAATTATCATTCGGAAGTTTATAAATAATTTATAGCAAAATGCAATGGAGAGAGGAGGAGGAGACAAAATCGGAAGATAGGGTAGGGAGAGATCAGAAGATGTTAAGATGAAGCAAGCAATGGATGGATGAGGGAAGATTGTATGAAGAAAATAAGAAATGACATTGTATAGAGAAGATATTAGAGTTTTACAAATAAATCATTACATATAATATGTATTTATAAATATAAATAATTAATTATATATATACCTTTAGGTTTTGGGTTGGGTCAAGTAACCCGTCTCTCGAATCCATATCCAACCTATAGAATTCATGTTTGAGATTTTTTACTCAATCCATGATACAAAAAACTCGACCCAACACAACCCAACCTACATGAGTCGGGTGGTTTGGTTTTTAGATCAATCTAGACCCATGTACACTCCTAGACTGCATGTGCGTTCCACCCTCCTTTGAGACAGATTGCCAACCCTTTCCCCAAATCCTTTCGTTTATCTAATTCTTTCTTCAACCTCTAGTGTCTGGAACACCAATCAACTCCCTCGCCAGAGGGTCTTGTCTATTATGATTATGGCTCCTTGGGTTTTCCAACTCTACCTCTACCCCATATTTTGTGAAATGACCATTGTTTCTCTCATTCTCTAATTAACTTTAAATCAGGCAGGTATTGTTCCTCTATTTAATGACTATATGCCTGACAAAGGGCTTATGAGAAAAACGAATCAACTATCTCACTAATTTTCATCATCTTGGTGCAAGAATTTGTAACATGTCCCAATTTTCCACAATAAGTACAACACCTTAGCAATCATTCATACCTAACTTTTATTCTTTCTTCAACATCATTTGTTAGGATCACAAGGACATCAACTTTCATTGCATTTCTAATCTTCACCTCCACTCTAACCCTTTGAAACCTCTGCACCATTTTTGCAGCATCTATCAAAGAAACATCCAGAACCCATTCGATTAATCCTCCCAACTTTTGGACCACCATCATAGTAAGATTATATGGAGGAATCCCTTCAAGTTGAATCTACATGGGGGAATACTTAAACGCATATTCCTTTGGAGAAGTATTCATTCTAGCTTTCTCAACGATCACCACATCATTTATAAAGGTCCAAGGACCTTTCAAAAAAGATCCTTTCCATATCTTTTATTGTGGGGAAATATTCTAACTCAACCCTATTAGCAACTTCCAAAATTTGGATTGGGTTACTAGTACTCCATGCTCTCAACAAATTATCCTTCATCTTTGATGATGCAAAATTTGTCTCACTTGGCCTAGAAAAATTACCCCAAATCGAGCCTTTGGTTGATGGGAAACTTTGGCCCAGAAGTTCATTATCGAGTAGGAATCAAGAGGCAAATAGTCAAGAAAATCCTAAGCGAACAGTCATGCCACTTTAGCAGCAATGTTGAACGAGTGGCAATGCCGAGCGGTTGAGAACCATTTAGTAAACGTGCAGCCAAGTGCCTTGCACGACTTCCTTATGACTATGTCAGTCAAGTAACTTCAGTGCTGGTTGGACGAACAATCTTTCTATTGACCAGACGAACAACTTCTCTATCGATCGAGTGAACAACTTTTGTATTGACTGGATGCACAACTCCAGCGTTAGTCTGACAGAGCGACTAGTTTCGAGGCACTCCAATAGTAGCATTGAGCAGCAAGAGCACTTAACACTAAGACATTTTCTAAGACCATCTCTGGAACCCATCGGTCGTCGAGCAACGAGCACTCAAGTAGCTAACAACACAGCTTCCTTCAACACTCTAAATTCCCAAGTGTCGAACATATCTCTAGGGTCTTCACGTAAGTAAATATGCCCACTGCAAACCTACAGGAACTTCACATGGGCATTCAAGCATGCCTCTCTCAAGCATAGCCCTCCACAGACTTTACGCACCACACTTTCAAAAGTCCTCTTCACACCTGAAAAAGCCACTCTCGTAGAAGACTTTCACACTTGACAGGAAGTCAGGAACCACACCCGTAAAAGACTCTCATGCTTGCAATAGTAGCTTGTAGTCTACACATAGCACCTCATAAAGCGTGCTAGGACCTTATACAGCAGCCCCATAGCAAGTGGGATGGGACTGGGATCTTTTTTTAAGGGTCTTAGCTCTCCACTCCCTTAACCCTGATCTTCCGTCTCTCCAACGTTAGTGCCGATGCATCCCCAACCAACGATCGGGCGTCCTCTGACCTCTATCTTTTCTTGCTTCGCAAACTCATGCAAGGCTCTCTTGGACGTGCAGGTAATGGATCAACTATTTTAACTCGTCAGCCCAACAACTCAAAGCTCTCAACAAAAAACAACAACCCAAAGCTGATAAGCAACACAGTGCGATCCAAAGGGACATGATCAGTTGGCACTGTTTGTAAGAATCGTTACATTGCACATTGTTTGATGGTACATCTTCAACCTAGTGGAGCTCTCGATAACACTCAACAGCCTTTCATTCACTCCAGTAGCAGGTTCCACACTTGGTAGAGGAGTTGAGGAAGGTGCGGGAGAGATTTGGTTCATGAAAATCACCAAAAGTGTTAACAAGAGTAGAAATATTTGTTGTAACAGTGGTAGATACCCAAATATCCCATCCTATAGAAATTTGATTTTCTTCTATGCTCTCATGTTGAGATTAAAGTTGCAAGCAAGCCAACTCATTACCATGTTTGCTAGAAGCTAAAATGGAAGCAAAAGAATTGCTAGCACATACCAACCAAACAACAAGTCAACTTCCACACTATTTTTCTCCACCCTTATTTTCTCTCTCTTACTAGGACGAACAACAAGTGACCCAGTCTCATCGTTCGGTCATTTGGACGATACAACCAAGTTCACTCCTGGTCAGTATAAGCTGATCGATACTAAATAAGCAAGCTACAGCACCTTCTCGAAGAAGGAGAAATCGATCGAGGCAAGAGCACGGTTGAGAATGCGACTAACCAAAGAGATTGAGATCCAACTTGGAGCACCTAAGTTGTAGAGTAGCATCTTCCGATTGTGCATGGAATTCTAGCCATCTTTTTTTGCATATTTTACGTAAATTGTAATCCGAGATATGTCCCATGTAAGCAACACACATATGATAAGAGAGTGCACCTGACATGGTCTATTTTTTATGTCGTTGTTGAGTGAGTGGCCTCACTGTGAATGATACCGTTTGGCAAGTAGCCTCCTAGCGATCAGCGTCATTTGATGAGTAGTTGTAACCATGCCGTCGAGAATGGTAAAAATATGCTAAAGTCGGCAAAGTCACAGTAAAAATAAAAATAATATGCAAATGCAGGAGTCGTCACCTAGTCTGTTAAAATGGAAGACGAGGAAAATCATATAAAACATGAAAATCATGCAAAAACAATGGAAAAGGTCTTCGTAAACCAGAAATATAGGTAAGGATCCCTATTACGTACGAGGAAGGTGTTAGGCACCTTCGTACGCCCGATAAATCGGTCTTCTATTGGTTTCTCAATTGCTAATGGAATGTCGACTTTTCAGTCTTTGCTATACGCCCAAGGGCGATATGCCATGCCATGCTTATGTGTGTGGTGTCTAAAATATGGGTGCATGATGTGTAAGGGTGTGTCCTAATGCTCATAAGTATCGCTCTCATATCGGGTCAAGAGTCGATGTAGAGAATATTGCATAAATAAGATCATGGATCTAGTATCTTGAGCGATTTTTCATCCTTGCCTTGCTACATGCCCAAATGCAAACTTACATGCATGAAAAAAGGCTAAAAACAGAGTTGTGCCTTCCTATTATGCCAAGGGAGAAAACCAAGGAAGAAACTCAGAAGCAAATCGAGTCGGGAAAGCATGCAAAAACCATATAAAACCTGTTGTGTGCTACTGAAAACAGGCCAATGTGCCTGTTTGG
>JAMKQA010024663.1:0-10640 GCA_024699735.1 Posidonia australis
GCCATCTCTTTGTTCCTCCTTCCTCCTCTCTTTGTACTCCACCATTTGAAGTTAGTAAGCAGCCAAGGAGAGACACCCGTGGACGTACCCGAATTTGGTGAACCACGTAAAACCTTTGTTGTTTGTGTGGATTGCGATTTTGGTCTCTGTTCTTCCCTTCTACACGTGCCAAACCTAATTGAATCCGCTGTGCTTGGGCCCCTTTGGGCATAACAAGCTAGCTAGTGCATGTCTAATACTTTAAAATTGTAGGTTGAGTCACTTCACTATTTAAAACGCTTTAGGTCCTGCGTTTAACATTAGATGCTGCTGTTGTAGCATTTAATACACCTAGATGTTCTTCTACTACTTTTAAGGGAAATTACTTAATGAAAACAAATCCTAGTGTTCTTAAAAACAATTTATAGACTCACAGGACTTCAATATTGACAAAGATCCTAAAAAAAAAATGAAAAATTACAACAATTTTCTCCTCTCTCTTTTTTTTGCAAATTAATACAATTTTCTATGAAAAAAATAAATCGTCTCAAACTTGGACTACAAATGACCTGTTTATAACCCCTATTTAATCATTCATCATGTAACATTCACCATTCCCCACAATACAATCAAAAAGCGAAGAAAAAATAAATAAAGTGTTGAACGCAAGATATGTTGCATCTAATGTAAAACGCATAGTCTTGTACACTCAACACACTTGTATAAAACAACTACATTGAAACACTTTCAAACAGCAATCAAAAGTTTGATTAAGGTTTTCGCTTTGTTATTGGTATTTTGAAACCTGTGTGGCTCTTAAGGTGCCTAAGGCTTGGGTATAGTTTTCTTCAAGCTTAGCTATGGATCCTCACAAAATAAGTAAATGATTCTACTTCTTGGGTACTACCACTACCTCAACTCCCAAGGGTCTTTAGAGAGCCTCGGGCACACTCGATCCCTAGCCCATAAAGGTAGAGCCTAGCGTACTCAAGATTAGTCGGGCCTCTCGTGTATCAAACATACTAACTATAATAAACCACAGAAAAGGGAGGAAGAATGCAATTCTTAACTTGGGATTCTAACTTACTTTTACAATAGCCAAGTAAGAGATAAAAGTGACACTTGTGAATGGAAATGGCAACACAAACACCTCTCTTAAGCCTTTCACAACAGGGGTACTGAAGAATTAAGTGGTTATTTTGTGTAGCTCAAGAAGAGATTGCAAGGAAATGAAGAAGAAGGAAGAGGACAGTGCTCACCTAGTATGGTAGCACTTTTAGCTGTCCTACTATGATCGTCAATTTGTAGATACGGGATTTTTGCGAAAGTGTTGCTCGTTACGTGTGTAGCTTCATTTACGCTCTCTTGATGTGTCCCTTTATTTGTATACGACTCCTTTACTCCACAGATGTTGAAGTTGTTATGATCGCCACTCTTGGTTCGCTTTCGCTAGTCCTCAAGACGCCTGAGGAGATTTTGTGGTTAAGGACAACACCAACATTGCCTAAGGATGCCCATGCGGATGAACTTCTTCCTCTTTTTCTTGTAAAATAAAATCAAAATACGTGGATTAATATGGTGTTGTAAAAGGCTCAACAAACAAATGGAAATTACAAGAAACAAAAAGAAAAGTACTTACCTAAGGTTTTATCCTCCTGATTGCAACTAAATGTAAATGCCTAATAACAAAATGCAAAGTATACAACATGCAAAATATTAAAAAGAAAACCACCTTTTAATTTATGAGATGTATGTATGAAATGGAATGACAATGGTTGGAGACGGTGTTATTGAAAGAAATCCTAAGTTCTTTCTTTTTCTCACACCCAATTTTCTCGATTTCTCACTTCAAAAGTTCTCCAAAACTCGCCCAAAGGTTTTCTCTTCAAGTTCTCTCTAGAATCCCCTTTCCTCAAAGGCTGAGACACCTAAGTATATATAGAGGCACTAGAGGATCAGGAAATTGCAAGATATTCAAAATTGACAAGGCAATCTAACTATAGTAAAGAATTACCAGATCTAGGGTGTAAAATGCATGAGAACATGCATTCTATGTAAAACGTAGTTCCAACTACGTTTTATACTACCAGACTCCCAACCACATTAATGAGGAAATATTCTTCAAATTAATGGACAATAAAGCCTGATTAAATCCTAATTAAAGCCACATGCCATCAAAAGAATTATCCTTAAATGGTGTTAAGTCTTATCAGTCTTATTAAGTCAATAGAGATAGGATAGTTTTAAAGGACATTTGGATATCCAATTTAGGATCCATTTAACTCTATTCTATCCTATATATACGTAACTTTATCCCTAATAATAGAATTGACTCCTACTTTCTCTCAACTGCACTCCTACTTTCTCTCAACTGCACATGGTATCAGAGCATAGGGAGAAACCCTAGTTTTTCCACTTCCAACCACCACTCCGGTCTCTTCTCTTCTCTAGACGACCTCTGTAGTTGTCTCCCATGCACACCCACATGTGAGTGGGGTGTCAAAGATCTCATTTCGGGTTTACAACATGACTTATCGAGAGTCTCTAGTCAAAAACCTGAGTGGTACCTTAGAGAGGTACCTTAGAGAAACTAAATGGAAAGAATTATCTCCTCTAGTCCTAAAGTTTTGAGACATTTTTAGCTGCCCATCGCAAACTCAAACATCTAACCCAGTCACCTCCGGATGCCAAGGATAGCACTTATGAAGATTAGTTTGTAGACGATTCGGCCATTGTCTCCTGGATGGTGAATAGCATGGAACCATCAGTTCCCCATAGTGTTATGATTCTTCGTCTTGCTAAGAAAATTTGGGACACTCTCAAACAGATGTATGGTTATGAAAAGCTATTTCCCTGGTTTTTGAGATCTATGAGAAAATCTTTACCTTGAAGATGGGAGATAGTTCAGTTCAAAATCACTTTAGGGCGCTCCATGCATTTCTGGATGAACTTGACTTGTATCAACCACTTACTCCTGATATTACTACCATGCACCAATACTGAAAGGAGCTTGTTGTGGCTGCCTATCTTTCTGGCCTGACCCTAGAGATCTCTTCTCAGATACAAGGCTAGATTCTAGGAGCAAATTCTACCCCGAGCCTAGAGAGCACCTTTGCCAGAGTCTTACGTGTTTCTACAGACGTGCATGCTTCTACTGCTGATCATTCTGCTATGGTTGCTCGTGGTCATAGTCGTGGTCGCGGTCTTAATTTTGGACGAGAAGGCCGAGGACAAGGCGATAGTAGAGGCTAGACTTCGTGTGAGCACTGCGGTCGTACTAAACATAGGTCGAACAGATGCTGGGAAAAGTTCGGTAAGCCAAAATGGGCACAAGCCACTACAGAGATGACTCGGACGCCTACAGATACTCCCGCTACCAGTAATCAACCAGTGACTCTATCTTAGGACGAGTATGCTCAGTTTCTTCAGTACAAAGAGGCTCAGTCTACACCTAATGTTGCGTCTCATGCCACTACTTCCACCTCAAGTATATCTGGTTTAGTTGCCTCTAGGGATAGTTCCTAGATTATTGATTCAAGAACATCCTCTCACATGATAGGTAACCGTGACCTTAACTCTCGTATATCTCAGTTATCTGACATTAGGTCAGTCTCTATAACTGATGGCCAAACCTGCAAGGTAACTGGACAAGGCACCATTCGTGCTACGCCTTAGTTAACCTTAGACAAAGTTCTTTTTGTGCCTAAATTCCCTGTAAATCTTTTGTCTATTAGCTCCATTACCAAACTTTTAAACTGTTGTATGACTTTTTTCCCTTTTCACTGTACCTTTTAAGATTTACAGACGGAGAAGAGGATTGGTTTGGGGCGTGACAAAGGCCAAGGAGTTTACCTGCTAGTCAAAGATGAGATATCTAGAGGCTTTACATCTCTTGCTTCCACAGATGACTCATCCATTACATGGCATCGTCGGCTGGGCCACCCTTCTCATCAGAAACTTTAGCAAGCTCTTCCTTTGTTGTCTGTGTCATCTTTTCAGTATGAGTCTTGTGAGTTAGGTAAGCACCATCGTGCTACCTTTCGAGGTCTAAGTCAGGTTAGGAGTAAGAGTCCTTTTGATTTAGTACATTGTGATGTTTGGAGTCCTGTCAGAACTTCTTCGATGTCTGGTCATAAATATTACATTGTTTTGTCAATAATTTTTCTCGTGTGTCTTAGGTGTATCTTTTAAAGGATAGAGTTAGTGTGCATGACATTGTTAAGAAATTTTTCATGGAAATAAAGAATCAGTTTTCTGTCTAACCAAACGTTTTTCATTCTGATAATACTTTAGAATTCACTCAAACGAATCTTTGACAATACTGTGAATCTTTGGGCGTGTTGCAACAAACTTCTTGTCCACATACATCCCAACAAAATGGAGTTGCAGAGCGTAAACATAAACACATACTTGACATTGCCCGGTAACTTATGTTTGAGATGCATGTCCCCAAGTATCTTTGGTCTGATGCTGTTCTCACTGCAATATATCTCATCAATCATATGCCATCTACACCACTTGATAGAGATATTCCACTACAGAGACTTTATCCTAGTGTTGATCCTTTTCCTCTTACTCCTAGGGTGTTTGGCTGTATTGCATTTGTTCAGGACTTGACTCCTAACCTGGACAAACTGGCTTCGAGGTCTGTTCGATGTGCGTTCGTTTGTCACTCTCGTACTCAGCGTGGCTATCGTTGTTATATACCTGCAACTAGGAAATACATTGTATCTACTGATGTAACCTTCTTTGAGAATCAAAGCTTCTTTGACAGTACCTCTTCAGTTCCTGATAGTGTTCCTTTACCATTTGTGGTTGAACTTGGAGAGATGGATATTACTGATGCTCCTACTACAGAAACAAAGGTATCTAACACTTTGCAGGTATGTTGACGACGGCCATGTTCCCCCACAACTAAGCCCTCTTTACCATCTGCATATCTGTCACCCATTGACCTTGATTTGCAAATTGCCCTTAGGAAAGGAACACGTGTTTCATCCACTACACATCCTATATCCCACTTTGTGAGTTATGAGCACCTTCATCCTTCCTTCTGTGCATTTACCTTCTCTATTTCTTCTGAGTCAATTCCCAAGAATTACCAAGAGGCAAGCTTAGTACCTCAGTGGAAAGAAACTATGGATGAGGAAATGCAGGCTCTAAGGTCTCGTGGGACATGGACACTAATACCTAGACTTGAGGGGACCAATGTTGTTACTTGTAGATGGGTGTTTACTTTAAAGTATAAAGCAAATGGTAAGATAGACAGATACAAAGCCTGGTTAGTCGCAAGGGAATTTACACAGGAATATGGCATTGATTACACTATGACTTTCTCTCCTGTTGCCAAACTGAACTCCATCAGAGTCATTTTGTCATGGCTATAAACAAGTCCTGGACACTCTGCCAATTAGATGTCAAAAATACATTCCAATATGGTGACCTTTCCGAGTAGGTATATATGAAGCAACCTCCAGGTTATGTTGCTTAGGGAGAGAATCAGGTGTGCTTACTCAGGAAAGCAATTTATGGGTTGAAACAAAGTCCACGAGCCTAGTTTAAGAAGTTCAGCAACATTGTATCTACTTGTGGTTTTCGTCGTTGTGTGGTAGATCACTCTGTTTTCTACAGGCGAACAAAGAGTGGCTGTGTTTTGCTAGCTGTCTATGTAGATGATATTCTAGTGACAGGGAGTGATGCTACTGGTATTCAGGAGATGAAAGATCAGTTGCAAAAGTACTTCGTCACCAAAGATATAGGCAGACCTAAGTATTTCTTAGGAATTGAGTTTGCATTTGCTGGAGACAGGACGGCTCTATCACAGAGGAAGTATGCTTTGGACATCTTGCAGGAGACTGGACTTTTGAGATATAAACCTAAGACTACTCTTGTGGATCAGAGTCTGAATTTTTGGGATGTCTCTTCACCTCTATTAAAGGATGCTGACAGATACAGGAGACCGATAGAAAAGTTAATTTATCTTACTATTACTCACCCAAACATTGCATATATTGTAGAGGTCCTCAGCTAGTTCATGCAGGAACCACAGATGGTGCACTGGCAAGGAGTTTTACGAGTGCTGGCTTACATTAAGAAGACTCCAGGCAAAGGTTTGGTCTACAAAAAGAATGATCACTTACAGATTGAAGCCTATTCTGACTCTGGTTATGTTGAAGATAGGGGGATAGGAAGTCCACTTCTGGGTATTGCACATATGTTGGGGGCAATCTTGTTACTTGGCGCAGCAAGAAACAAAACGTTGTCTCCCGTTCTAGTGCAAAAGCTGAGTACAGATCCATGACTCAAACTATTTGTGAGATGATGTGGCTTCGCTCACTTCTAACTGATTTAGGTCTTCCTACTCCTTTACCTATGCCCATGCACTGTGACAATCAGGCAACCATTTACATTGCTGATAATCCTACTTTCCATGAGCACACCAAGCATATTGAAGTGGGCTGTCACTTTGTTCGAGAGATGGTGATGCAAGGAGTCATGTCTACTCCTTATACTCAGTCTTCTGATCAGTGTGCTGATATCTTTACTAAGGGACTTAGTGTTGGGACTTATGATTTTCTTTGTAACAAACTGGGCATAATTGATATATATGCTCCAACTTGAGAGAGTGTTAAGTCTTCTGGGTCTTATTAAGTCAATAGAGATAGGATAGTTTTAAAGGGTATTTGGATATTCAATTTTGGATACATTTAACTCTATTCTATCTTATATATATGTAACTTTATCCCTAATAATAGAATTGACTCATACTTTCTCTCAATTGTACTCCTACTTTCTCTCAACTGCACAAATGGAAATAGTTTGAATTTAGACTTATTCAAGAAAGAATGGAGGAAACAAAGGATGACTCAACTATCAAGTGTAAGACGCATAAAACCCTATGTTTAATATAAGATGCATAAGTTTAAGCGTCTTATACACACAAGCTAAAAGCTTGTCAAATGTGGTCAATTGAGTCATTTAATGAGTTAATAAAAACATCTAAAAATGACACATGGACTGGTTCAAAAGGATGGAAAATTAATTCGAGACCAAAAAATAAAGGTTTGATTGAGTTGAGAGAGAAATGAACTAAACATGTAAAACACTAAAACTCCATTTTGGGAGAGAAAATCAGCGTCTAACGTTAAATGCTATAAAGCATGCGTCTTATGGCCTCCATTGGCAAATGAGCATTAAGAGAGCTCTTGGACTGAGAGAAAGACTTCTAAGGTTGAATGCAACGTGTAATAAGACTTAAGAATAAATAAAAGAGTGTCAAAACAGGATATTTACACACAACTTAATCTTTGATTCTAATACATATAGACATAGTCAACACAAATTTAATTTACATGGAAACTTTGTTCCCATGGATTCATATATCAGAAGGAGCCTAACTTAAGTATTGCAGTATATCACTGCCAATACTTGTTGTGCTTGAGATAAGCGTCAAACACAAACTTGCCACATCGAGCAAAACAACATTCCAGTTTCTTTCTTTCTGTTGTTCTTTCCTAACTTTATTTTTCTTTAATAAATAGGACAATAAGGAAGGTCATTTGAAATATTTTTGGAAACGGTTAAGAGGAATTTCATTTCAGAGGCTAAAGAAGTCAAATAAAAGTATTGTCATGTCATAATTATACAATACCTCGGACCTAAAGTTCCAGTGTAAATGGATCAGAATTAGCATCCAATCAAAGAAGTACCATTGAAAGATACAATTAGAAATAGTTTCTTAAAGATACAGCCAAGTGTAACAAGTGGATAATGATGGAGTGAGCCAAAACTTTTAAGTTAGTGCTAGATCTAGATGTCGACTAGTAAGAGTAGTAATGAGCCATGTAAACCGCCAAGTGTAACAAGGGTTAAGGAGGAGTACTTTTGAGTCCATGTCCATGTTTACCCTCCAACAACGACAAATGAACTCCGGATCACAAGACATATTTGATTTTTGTCAGCCGTTACACATGTAGACCCCTGCCATCGATGTTTGTCGGCCAAGATCACTTTTTGATCATCATATTTGATTTTTTTTATTGATAGAGAAGTATCCTTGTCGTTGCTTATTTATATGTTGGCGCTGTGCTTATCTTAAGCAATTACTCCGTCATAGTACCTGAAACGAAATTGTTAGTTGTCCTTTTTCAGGATAGAATGCCATAAGATGTAAATACCATTTTAGGCAAAAAAAAGGTAATAAAAAAATTGGAGCTTTTCCACTAAGCCGATCTCATTACATTAAAAATACTTTTTAAAATTAAACATCTTAAGATTGAGGGGCAAGCAATTCATTTGATCCTGATAATGTTTGAAATAGCAGTGCACAACTAGAATATGGAAGAGAATATTTTTTTTTGTTAATAGTTGAGATAGATATATTTCGTCGGCGTTAATGCCAATAAGAAATACAGAGGTCCAAAGGCCACCAAGGCCAGCCAAAAAATATTACAGCATCAAGGCTCATAGGCCACTCAAAAAAATACAGTGGAAATGTTCAGTAGCCCTTGATGCAACAAAAATGGGATACAAGAATGTAAAGACCAAAAGAAAGCCACAAGAGCAGTACAACTGCTCAATCCATTGGAGTCTCCTGGGCAGCCTCTTCAGGTGGTGCAGTTGGAGAGGCTAGGGAGGGTGGTGCCACAGGCTGAGGGGCCAAAGCAGCAACAAAATGCTGCATATCCTCTTTCGCAAAACCAGGTGCATGAATAGGAGTGGGAGGCCTTGAGGATGGCAGTCGAACAGCAGTGGCACCAGGGTCCTCTTGTTCCAGGAAGTCACATATGGCCATGATTTTTTTGAACTTTACTAGGGAAAGATTCCTGGTTTTGCATTCTGATTCCAACCACCTGGAAGTATTGTTGGAGGAGTCAGCCAGATAGGGGGAAGAGGGAGTGGCAGATAGGTTAACCAAACCAGATGTGTTGGATGGGGTAGGAAGCAAGCCCTCAGAAGAGATGGGTGGTGGAGGGGAGTAGGAATGTCGTTTCCAGACATTTTTGCCAGACTTATGCTGTGATCTACGTTTCCTAGTATTAGGTCCTTGCCACCCTCTATAATTTTTGAAGGGTTTCCTGATGGGCTGGAGACCCCTAGAAGGCTGAGGAGCCTGATTAGGCCAGGGGGTGAAACTAGACTGTGCAGAGGGCACAGCAGGGGCAGGGGGAGAGCACAGATCCCAACTGTGACGGAAGGAGATTGGGTATACTGTCCGTCCATAAGCAAAAAACTTTACGTCAGGTAATTCTTTACCAGGGAGGAGCTTAATCCGAACTCTAGCAAAACCGTGAAACTGGATTCTTTCTATATTCAAGTCCACATCGAGAATTTCAGCAAAATTAGACACTATCTGATGGAATATATCGACGCACCACAAATGGTGAGGAATCCCCTCCAGTCTAATCCATAATCCTTCTTCTTTCAAAGCTAGGTGTCCAGTGGACAAAGGATGCTGAAAGAGATTGCAGTGAGGAGCCAAAACGAGCCAGGGTGTCGTTTTTGGATTTGATAGAGGGGAATTTAATCAAAAACTTCCCGGAGGTGAAATCCGAGACCTCAACTTTTAAGTGGGAAGACCAGTTGCTGGAAATGTGCTGTGAGAGAATGTCCACAGTGAGGTGTGCGGCATGATCAGTGACTATGGCACATCTAGCATAATGCAAGGAAAGTTCACATGAGGAAACAGATGGGTGAATAGTTATGGGATTTTGGGGGGAAGAGCCAGCCATATTCTTGCAGTTAGGATCCTGAAAAAAATTGCATATAGCCACGAAGTGAGTTGTCGCTTTACATCTGAAACAAAAGCCTGAAAATCGACAAGCACTCTGCAAGTGGCCCCTCAGACCACATTTGAAACAACAATTATTAGCAAAGCCGAAGCGAACCAGAGGAGAAGGCCCTTTCTTCCTTTTTTTCCACCGTATTCCACCCAAGAGAAGCCGCCTCGGAACCGTGGTTCGCTGTCAAGGAAGAGGGGGAAAGAAGGGCGGCAAAACGGGAACCATGACCTAAATGATTGGTATCCCCAGAGAAATCTGAAAATATCCCTATCTCTCCTGACAATCTGTCAGCAGCAGAGCAACCAGGCTGTTCAGGCGGCGGAGAGGAGTCCTCTGCAGTGGGTTCATTAAAGGCGCAAAGGACAGGTCTGGCAGGGGATAAGACAGGGAGTACATCGTCAGGTGCGAGCTCAGAGCCCAAAGGACCTTCCCGGTTATCCTTAATCAGGGATTCCTCTAAGGACTCAGTAATAGGATTGGGATTAACAATTAAGTCCTCCACGCCATCAGTATTAGGGTTAAGACCGGTCGTAAATAAAGGAGGAGAGCATTGGGATTGTCCCCACACAGTACCCGAGATGGCAGGGACAGACAAGCTGTCAGATCCCGAAGACCGAGCCAGACCCGCAAGATGGGTCTCATTAGCAAGTAAGTCCATAGAAATCTCAATTAAAGGATTAAAATTAACATTAAAACCGTCATTACTGCCAGCGTTAGAGATAGAAAGTCCCCCAAAGTCGTCATTACTAGCAGCAATAAAATTAGAATTAAAGCAATGCGAGATTAAAGGGGGGAAATATCGGGAATAACCCCAGACAGACCCCGAGGCACCTGACACGTCCTCAACCCTACCGCCCGAAACCCTCGAAACAATGTTTC
>JAMKQA010024664.1:0-13047 GCA_024699735.1 Posidonia australis
ATAACCTGTTTTTAATAATCGTTACCAAACAGACTCTAAAAGTAGCTTCAAACGAGTATTTCATCTGGAAAATTCTCTTAAAAGCAGTCATTAGCTTTTCTTTGATTTTGATCTAAAAAACTACTAACAAAAAAACAGTTCGCGAAATTTGAATAAAAGTTGATTTTTGAATAAAAACTGTACTTCCAAACGGTACCTAAAGGTGTATTTGTGTGCGTCATCTAAACAAGGGATTTCATTTTTGAAACGCTAGTATTTGTAAGTCACTTGTTGATTGGATTGTTGGTATTTGAAGATGCTGTGCTCTTTTGTGTTCACCGAAACGTTATAAAATTTAAATTCTAAACTCTTCAAGCATTTTTTCGGATGAATCCGAAGACAAAGATTTCGTTTTATTTAAAGTGTTCTTCAGCTATTCTAGGAGCTTGTTTATCAAAAAAAATTGATCCTTAAGTGATCGTGAAACAATTCATCTTTCCTGAAGCTTATATTTAGGACAATCTGTTAGATTCTGAATGTGAAAATATCTCAGTGATTGAGTTCCTGCAGAGTCCAACAATTTTGGATTCCTTGGAACGATGAATCTTCTCCTCCCAAAGAAAAGGACGCCCAAAAACTCTTCTCACTCATTGAGGAAGGGTGGAAAGAAGTGACAACATGGATGAACTAAGCACTAGCAATTTGCAAAACGTGTAGTTGTGAATGGCATGGGATACTAATTAAATTGACCACTGAGGCGCCCAAAATCGAATCATGGGTCGATGCCTTCATGAGCGGGACGGCTTAAGCCCAAGACCAAACTCTCCATTGAAGCCTACACAACTGAGCCCATTTCTAGATCTTTTGTGGGGCAGGCTGGCCCGTTTAAGACAGTTGAACGATTTGGGAGTAAAACGTACAGCACTGTTAATGTCAAAACAGTGAACCTATGGTCATGGAAAAAGGAAGTCAATATCAATAGTACTTGAAGATTTTGCAGGGGAGACCCCTTGTATTTGGAGCCATATCGAATGAAGCATGCATCAAGCAGTGTCCTAGTGATATTGACCCTTGAATAGATGTCGATCGACCTCAACATCTCCTTGATTCGTACGTAGGAAACACCATATCAGATGACAAATTCATCGTCTTCGGAGTATGATCAACACAAGTCCTCAATGCGCTCATCCATGCTCTCTCTTTAGATTATACATCATCACCAGCTAGAGTTTGTTGCATCCAATCCTTGCTACCCAATTCAGTCTGAAATCCTCTTGACATTCAAACTTAAAATTCATGTCGTCCAATACTAGTTTCTTTCTAACCAATGCATCATGTACAAGTGTATGAATCTCAGACTGAGCATTTTGATTCAAAGGAATATGAATGGAATGGTGTTGCATCAAATTGGCTTAGTGCTTCCGATTTAACAACAAAAGATTTTATCGAGTTTGCTACCGCTGCCAACAACCCTGTCAAGGAACTGAAGAAACCTGTTCTGAATGGCTCATCAGCTATCTATGATCATGCCCACAACTGGCCTCATTACACACCAATTCCAGTTCCTGTCGATGAGGATGTCACGCCGTTGGCACATTCAGGTAACGGCGAAGAAGAGCGGAAGAGATATCTTCGCATTTGGGCATGAGTCAAAGATTTTGTGAATAACCAAACGTTTTTCCCTCCAATCACTGAAACCTTGGTATTGTAACTATTCGAGACCTTCTCCAGCTAATCAAAATTAAATTGAATTCCAATTCATGTTTACGCTTATCGGCTGAACTCAATTTTATTTTTGCATTGTAGCTTATGGTTGGCTGAAGTGTGAAATGACGGAACATTGCTGTGGAGTTCTTACAGCTGCAGGCATAATCACTCGCAATGGTTGATTGTTTGGTGAAAACAAACGATATACACGTTTGAGCCTTCTAAAACCCAACAACGATTCCCAGTTGTTGCAGAGATTCAAGGGTCTCTACAGCGACGACAGTTGTCTAAGGTATCTAAATTAAGGAGTTGAAAGTGCAGTGATGTACACAGAAAGTTCATGTAGAATGCAATGAATAATCTCAAGAATTCCACCAAAGTGATTGATGTATAGATATATTTAGTGGCAAGGGAAAAAAAAACATATACATGTTACAACATATCGATGGTTGCTAGTCCAAGCTTGACTTTGAAACATTCTAGGAACTAGCAAATTCTTTCTAGCTTCTCTAGACAAACTGTAACCTGGAAGGAATCCTCTGTCATCCTCCATCATTTACCTCGTTTGCTTATAAATAGAATGGTAATAATATGTTACTACCATGACTGTTGTGTATTTTCAAACCATGAGTCTCCAATTTGGATATATAAAGCAATGGTGATTGCAACCACAAAAGAAGATGGTATATGGTAAATGCTGTGGAATGAGCTTTGTTAATGTTTATATTCATTTATAAATTCATATAAATATTAGTATATCATGATATCTCAAGATCAAGGAAAGTCACAAAAAAAAAAAAAAACTAACTCCATCTTCATCTATATTTCGACACATCCATCACATTTGCTTTTGCTTATATCCTTGTGTAGAGTTATAAAATAAACCAAATCTAGTCATAATTTACAACAATCACAGTAAGTTTTAAGGTTTTGGGATTTAAACTTTGGTTTCAGACGATCCTTCAATTGCCAAACAGAGATGAGAGACATAGGGAAAAGTTTTTTTTTCCCTTAAGCTATAGAAGAGATTTTAAAGCATAAATCAAACCATAGAGAAATAAAATAGTCATTCATCTAATCAACCTTAGATCACATACACACTAGATAAGGAACCATATAATTGAGAATCTAGAAAAAGATCCCCAATAAACTCCATTTCTCACAGCCATGAATTCAATGACAATAATACTCAACCTAGTCATGTGGAAAACTAGCCCAGATGCTCACAAATCATAAGCAACAGTAGTCTTTAGAAGTTCTACTAATGTTTTATCTAGGTATTTAGAATGAAGATCTACTAATGTTTTATCTAAGTATCTAGAATTTTCTTAGTTCGGAGTATACTATGCATTTTCCCATTGCTAATTGTATGCATCATATCCCAACAATCGACTTGTAGTAACAATAGTCTTTAGAAGCTCTACCAATGTTTTATCTAAGTATCTAGAATGATCATAGTTTGAGGTATACTATGCATTTTCTCATTGCTAATTGTAAACAACATATCCCAACAATTGAATTGTAGTAATCAGCAAATATGAACTTGACTCTTGACCTTTGTGAAGTGTCACTGTTTGTCTCAGTCTCATTTGTCCAACATTCATACTTTCACCTTTAGCTGCTGAATATCATTCTTATAGTAAATTTATCTTTCCTAACCAACTTGTTTAGTTAAGCATTAAAGAGATATGAATGTAGTGGAAGCAATTAAAATCTAATCACAGACCATAATTTAGACAAACCCTAATAGAACTGAGTACATGTGTTCATCAACAAATGCAAGCATGAGCTTCTAATCAAACATCTATACTGAACCAAACTGTACAGAGTATGACACCAATGATATTAAACCAAAGAAAGGTGCAAATTCAAATTTATTACCAGCATCCACCGATATCGAATTCTCTTTAAATCTTCTCCACCTTATCCGCCTTCACGACCGGGTTCGCCTTCGCGATCTCGTCCTGTCCCGTCGCCTTGTAATCGAACATGCAATTGTGCTTGTCCGAGTAGCGATGAACCGAGCAAAACACCTCGTCGCATCTGCACTTGAAACCCATCAGCCCCACCTTCTTATTACAGAAGCTGCACCGGTTCGACGGCTTCTCCTTCTTCTTCGTGACATCCACCCCCACGGCCGGAACGCCTCCTTCTTCATTCGAGCTGTTCCCAATTCCAGAAAGACTCTTCCTTTCCACGTCCTTCTCACACTTGCCACCATATTCCTCAGCTCGTTTGTGGTCCTTCCCTCTCTCCACCAAGGAAACGATGGATTCGACGGCAACGGCCTTGGACTTGCTCAATACGAGATCTTTGTAGCACTTGGAGCAGAGGTTGTTGGTGGCGGAGCTGCCGAAGAACCCGCAGCTGTTGGCGCACAAGGTGGGCATGTTGGGGGTCTGGAAATCCGTCTCCTCCCCATCTCTCTTCTGCCGCTCCTGCTCCATCTCTCTCTCACGCCCAAGAAATTTTAAAAAAAAGACCAGAACAAGCACTGAAAAAACTCGTGAAAAGGTCGGATCTTTTCCCCCCACCTAATCGTCCGAATCGAACCGCAGGAGATCGAAATCGGGGCAAATCATCGCGCAAGATTCGAACTTTGAGCTTCCGGGACCGAGATCGAGATCGAGGTCGAGGTCGAGGGCGTCGGAGTCGAAGGGGAAGAGATCGAGATCGAAATGTGGGGAGGAATGAGAAACGGGGACGGGAAAAAGTTCGGCCTTTATCATCGAAGAAATGTGTATTTTGTTCTATGTTGTTTCTTTCCGGAATCATCTTGAGGGAATTGGACGGTCAAGATGGGTCGATCGGGGATATGAACGGTCCGAATGGCAGATGACGTTGGGGATTACGTTTTGGCGAGGGCGTGGGTGGGTTTTTGCCTTGTTGGTATCGGTCATTATGGATGTCAGCATCTGATCACTACCTATTCCCAATCTGTTTATTTTTCTTCATTAATTTTTTGGTTTTAACTTTTAAGGAAAGAAAATGTTGTGAACTTGTGATGAAATATCAAATGGTTTTGGAAAGATTCCAATTTGGATTCTGCTGGAATCTATTTTGCGTGGAATGATTTGCCATTTGCATTAATGTCGACACGTAAGATGCTTTGGTAGACGTGTTAACGTGGACCGTCCCTACTTATTTTCCATCGACTATTTATTGCTCGCTTGTCTCGATATTTCGTATAATTCTCGTATTAACGTATAGGATAGTGTTAAAAAGTGAGTCACATCTACCTTTTTTTTTTTGAAACATCTTTCTGTATTCTTCATGCAACATATGAACTCTAATCTTGTCGCATCTGTCGGTTGCTCACTATATTACCTTATGATTATTCATGTCACATTTTTTGAAGTTAGAATTTTTAATATTAGTTTCATCGTAGATGTTAAATTCTTTAAAGTATTAAATATGGTGAACATGAAGAATGCTAATGTTAGATTATAAAAAGAAATATGATGTAATGTTTGGTATGCTAGAATAGAAACTGAAATGAACTCGAATAGAACGAGAGAATTACTATAAAAAATAAATTATCAAAGTAGTTGTAAAAATAATTGATATTATAATTATAATAGAAAAATATGACAACTTTAAAAACCACCAACATATTTCTTTTTTACGAGGAAAAGAAGTTAAAAAGAGATTACAATAGCAATGATTTTATATGAAGTTTATTTGCACAATAATATGTATACTATAGTGTTTTTTTCCTTTTTCCTATAATTTAGCATATTTTCAATTCAGTCCAACAATAAATATTGGAAATAAACCTTAGTGATTTCTACACATATTAACCCACACCACTTAAGATACAACATGAGTCTTGTGTTGAATGGATTGTTGGAGCCCTTCTTGGTGGCCTCTTAGATATTTCCCATCTCAACACCCTTTGTTCCTTCACAAAGATAGTCTCATTACCCTCCTTCTCGGTTCTTTGTGAACCTCTTGTCCTTCTAGAAAGTGGTGTTGTAGAAGACTGTGGTGCTGCACTTGATGAAATTGTTGCATTTGTTGAAGCTCACTTACCAGACCTCACCCTTGGCTGAATGGGGTCTCTTTCTTTCCATGTACAAGTCCTTGAATTGTGACCATGCTAATTACATTTTTAGCATGTCATCATTGTCTTCAATCTCCTCACCTTATTTGGATTTTGCATTAGCTTATTATTCATGTTGTTCATTTTTATCTTTCTGATTTCGTTTACTACACCTAGTCTAATCCATATTTTTCTTCTTCTTCTTTTTTTGTTTATTTTGAATGGAAGGAATACTACATAGCACAAGGACGCCACTGGACGACATCCTACCGTCGATTCAGTGAACCGAGAATCCACATCCAACCAT
The DNA here is from genome assembly GCA_024699735.1 of Posidonia australis. NCBI lineage: Eukaryota > Viridiplantae > Streptophyta > Magnoliopsida > Alismatales > Posidoniaceae > Posidonia > Posidonia australis. The sequence goes on from JAMKQA010024664.1 coordinate 6,036, forward strand.
CATCATCTCCCGCAAGGTACCTTGTTAACCTGTGAAAACCAAACGACAAGTGGCGATCACAAAGGTCGTCAAAGTGAGTGGGCACAATGATGAGCCTCATTAATACCCTATTCCCCATCCACAGAAACCTAAGCGTTGCACTACTTGTTGCTCCTTCAGACACGATGATTATCGACCTAAGGTGAAGCCTCCCTTATCCACCACATTGGTGAGTGTGACTAGCACTGGAGAGACTAGAGTGACTCCTAGAAGGATGTTTCTTGCCCCTCTTCAACACTAATCTCATCGAAACGAACAAGTGTGAGCATCCCTGAGGCACCTTCTAGCCTAAAGGTCGTTGAGGAGTTGCCTACGTCTAAACCACAACCCATAAGCACAACAACTACCTCCCCACCATCTAAGGTGAAGAGCAAGGAGTACAACCCACCATACACCAATTCATTTCAGGTCCTCTCCATGTCCCCAGATGAGCTTGAGGAATTGGGTCTGCAATTGACAATGAAGGAAAAAAATGGTGGTGTGCCTTGCCAAGGTGAACTAGGGTAGGAAATGCATCCCAAGGGTCTTACGAAACTAGGTACGCCTACCAAGTCTCCACTAGTCTGTAATGACCCTAGTCGTCAGACACCTAATAATTCACTTAATGTTTTTTTTAAACATACAATCCAAATTCATATACTAAACAATGATAGGAATAACAAGAACAAAACAACTAGCAAAGATTCTTAATGTGTGGTTGAGGGACTCCTCTATATATACAAGCAAGTAAAGTATCTTCTAACCTACACTTGCAAAACACAAAAATAAAGTACACGTAAGTGATCACTAAAAAGATTACTTAATATACACCCACTAAGAAAATAAAACTAAAGTAATATAAGGCAGAATCTAGCTCTGCATAACAATATGAAACTGAAACTCAAGGTCCTCAATGTGCTGGTGAAACGCACAAGCATGACGCTCCACCACTATGTACAAAAATCCACACTAGCATTCCAATATTGATGCTCTAGAAATCTACAAAAAATCTCTGAAAACATGATGCATACGAGTCACAATGTTGTGCATCAAAAAATCATTACTAAACACATTAAAAACTCCACACTACTACAAATTTATCAAATACGTGCACTCAAAACGTGTGACTCAAATGTGTGCTTTCAATGCACTTGATGAACTGCAAAACTTTTGTTTGCAATTTGCCTTAAACCCAACCAGGCAGCAAAACTCAAAGAAACCAAGACCAACTAGGAGCATGCATGTAAAACTCTAAAACATGCATCTCACACTACTATACTGAATCCACCAAAACCAGGTTCATTGTGCTTTTCAAATATTGATGTCACAATGACCGAAGTAAAGAAAATATGATGCAACTTCTTATAAAAGCATGCATCCAAAAACTTAATATAAAATATGCTAAAAATTCAACACAGTACGGAATACTCAGTTATCTTGAGTATCTCAAAACTACAAGGTCTAAATCCACATACTCTACAGATTAGACAGCCAATAATGTCTGAATGCTCCATATCGCATTCAGAATACCTCAACAACACACACACATGTCGTCTCACATAGGCTTAAACAACCGACATCAACTACAGGTAGTCACCAAAGTGTACTGCATTGTTACGGACGATCCACCTTGCAAAGGAGCTCAGATGTCCCGAGTTCCTCCTCTCTCTATGAAGAATCCTTAAAACTATCTACTCTGGAACATCACCAAAAGTGAGGCATGTGCATATCACACTCTAGCCAATACAAACAAGATACACACTATTGGCATCCTTAGTACCCAGGCCACCTAGGGAAAATCTAAACTCCTGACATTGCCAGTACACAAGTCTCTACACCCATGCCACCCAGAGACTCTCACCCCTGACCTTGTCGGCACTCAACTTAGAAACTCAACTTAGGCCACATATGTGATCTTCCAAATATATCAATCATCCCTACTCCGTTAGTACAATCTCCCAATATCATAGCTTCTGAACCTCAGCTTCAGTCCTATTAGTCCTCCTTGACCTCTTAATCTCCTCAAATAGAAAATAGTGGGAATTGTGGATACGAGATTTCTATGGAGGCATCGACATTTGTGCATTTATAGTGTTTTGGCACCTTGCTTGTGTCCTCTAGGTGTATATTTGACTTTACCACTCCATAGATGTTGAAGTCGATGTGATTGCCACTCTTAGTTCGCTTTCGCTGGCCCTCGAGATGTCTAGGGAGATATGGATATTGTAGACTCTGTTACCTTAGAATAGTGTTAGCACATCCTAAGGGTGTCCATGCTGATAAGGTTCTTCTTTCTCTTCTTGTCCTTGCAAAATGAAATTGAAATTACCTGGATTAATACGGTGTAGTAATAGTTCAGTGGAACAAATTTCAATCAATATGAAACAAAAGGCAAATACTTACCAGAGAGCTTTTTATCCCCCTTATTGCAACTAATGGTAAATTCCTAGCTAAAATATCCAAAATAATGAAATACGATACGCGATGTATGTGCAGAGCGTAGAAAATCGATGTGGTTGGAGATGAGGGATGACTCGAGCTCTTTCTGTCCTCACTGAATACTCAAAAGAAATTACTCTCTTACTCTCTCAAACTTCCAACCCTAAACTTCTGTCTCCAATTTTGGTCTCTCCTTAATTTTTTTCTCAAATTCTTGTCCTAGTCTTCTATCAAATTTCCCTCTAAAAATTTTCATCCCCCCTAAGGCTAGGGTTCCCACATATTTATGAGGGTGTGGTAGGATTTAAGGAATGCAAGAATTTCAGAAATGGTAAGGTTATACAACTGCAATAAGAAAATTTCTAATTCAAGAGTGTTGAACGCAGCATTGCATGCGTTCTATGTAGAATGCAACAAAGCAAGCATTCTACAACATAGAACACAGGACATCATGTGTTCTATAACCTGTCGATGCCATTTGCCATTACTTATGAACTTATGAACACTTGACTAGATCCTAATTAATGTCCACTTGGTTAGATCCTAATTTAAGTCCACACTTGGTCAACAAGCTTATAGGAAAGGCAATGATTTGAATTTCAAACTTGGCCAAATAAGCAAAGTAGCTGGCGTGGAGGGCCTAGATCGCCAGGTGGAGAATGCATGACATCAAGCGTTCTATGTAGAATGCACCCAAGTAGGTGATCTATGTAGAATGCCCATAAATAGTTAACTTGCCAAATCTAGTGATAAATTCAATGGGACTCAAATTGCTGAAATCATGTAATTGTGATGCTCTTCATAAATGGTATGAGGACATGTTAAAATTTTGAAAATTATTTGAGTCCATAAAGGAATGTTGGCCAAGATGGAAAGAAATCTGTTGCAGGTTATAAGACGTAGTATTATCTGCGTTCAATGTAGAACACTCTAGATCTTGCGTTCAATGTTGAACGCAGGTGTCTCTACTTTTTATATCCTGGAGAGGCTAGGTGAGGCTCTGAGTTTGAAAGACCAGACTCCAAAGTGGGTATACTATGTAGTAGTGTAGTATGACTCAAAGAAGGTAAGGGAGTGTCTAAGTTGGGATATCTATAGATTACCCCTCCTTGAAGGTAGTTTCAGTACGAAACTGGCTTCAAGGCAAGACGATATTCCCGTGTGACACCACCTGAGGCTTCTAATTTAAGGAAAGAGATTGTCTTGAATATGAGCTTAACTACTGCCACCAGCAAAGGACTCGACTTCATTGATTGCCTAGGGAGGTTATAAAGAAAAGACATGACCTTAGAAATTACCTAAGGGGGTTAAAAGAAAGACATGACCTTAAAAATTGCCTAAGGGGTCATGATAAAGGGACTCAATCTCAAGAATTATTTAAGAGGGTCAAAATAAAGGACACAGCCTTGGAGATTGCCTAAAGGAGTCATAATAAAGGAACTTGATCTCAAGAATTACCTAAATGGGTCATAAGAAAGGACTCAACCTTAGTATTTATTTAAAGGAGTCATGATAAAAGACACAATCTCAGGGATTGCCTAAGAAAGTCATAATAAGCAACCCGATCTTAGATATTACCTAAAGGAGTTAAAACAAAGGATACAGTCTTAAGGATTGCCTAAAGGGGTCATAATAAAGTGACTCAGCTTCAAGGATTACCTAAGGAGGCCATAGTAAGGGACTCAACCTCAGAGATTATCTAAGGGAGTCATGATAAAGGACACGACCTCAAGGATTGTCTAAAGGGGTCATAATAAAGGGACTCAGCATCAGGGATTACCTAATAGGGTCATCATAAGGGACTCGGCCTTAGGGATTACTTAAAGGAGTTATAATAAAGGACTTAGCCTCAAAGAGTGTCTAAAAGGATAATAAGAAAGGACACGACCTTAGGGATTACCTAAATGAGTTATAAGAAAGGACACAACCTCAAGAATTACCTAAGAGAGTCATAATAAAGGAACTCGATCTCAAGGATTACCTATGGGGATCATAATAAAAGACTCAACCTCAAATATTACCTAAGGAAGTCATAAAAAAAAGTGCTCGTTCTCAGGAATTGCCTAAGGAGGCCAAAGTAAAGGACATGGCCTTAGGGATTACCTAAGGGGGTCATAAGAAAAGGACTCGTTCTCAAGAAATGCCTAAGGAGGTTAAAGTAAAGGACACAACCTTAGGGGATTGCTTAAAGGGGTAATAATAAAAGAACTTGACTTCAGGAATTAACTAAAGGAGTCAAAAGAAAGGACTCTACCTCAAGATTTGCCTAAGGAGGACATGGCCTCAGGGATTACCTAAATGGGTCATAATAAGGCACTCGACTTCAGGAATTGCCTAAAGGAGTCAAAACAAAGGACATGGCCTAAGGGATTACCTAAAGAGGTCATAATAAAGGAACTCAACTTTAGAAATTACCTAAAAGAGTCATAATAAATGGACTCGATCTCAGGTATTACCTAAGGGGGTCATAAGAAAGGACTCAGCCTTAAAGTTTACCTAAGGGGATCATGATATCGGACACAGCCTCAAGGCTTACCTAAGGAGATCATAATAAAGGGACTCGGCCTCAAGGATTTCCTAAAAGGGTCATATTAAAGGGACTTAACTTGGAGGATTACCTAAAGGAGTCATAATAAGAGACTCAACCTCAGGGATTATCTAAAGGGGTCATGATAAAGGACACAGCCTCAAAAATTATCTTAAAGGGCCATAATAAGGAACTCAGCCTCAGAGATTGCCTAAATGGGTCATAATAAGGAATTCAACCTCAAGAATTGTCTAAATGTGCCATAAGAAAGGACACAACCTTAAGAGATTACCTAAGGAAGTCATAATAAGAGACTTAACCTTTGGCATTGCCTAAGGAGGTCATAATAAGAGACTCGGCCTTAAGGATTACCTAAGAAGGTCATAAGAAAGGACACAACCTCAAAAATTACTGGAGGGGGTCCTAATAAGGGATTTGACCTTAAAGATTGCCTAAGTGGATTATAATAAGGAACTAGGCCTCAAGAATTTCCTAAGGAAGTCATAAGAAAGAATAAAACCTCAGAAATTACCTAAGAGAGTAAAAAAAAAGGACTAATAGGCTATGGTGACTACTCATGAATCATGATGCAATGTAATGCACTTTACATGGATGCATGCTAGTGGAAATGCAACGAGAATGGTTTGGTCATGCAATGTATGGGCCTAAACGCATGAGGTTCCTCTGCCGTCGCCTGTTTTGATTTTTGTTCAAGGATGGCTCAAGAATTTGTTTCATTATTTAGAAAAGACTAACACATGCATGGATGCAATTCGTCATAATCAAATGTCATTTTCATTGAGTGTAGCCTACACTCTCTTTAGGGACTGTCGCCATATAACACGTAAATTAGTGAATAGGAAGTTGATGATGTTTCTAGGTATTGGGCAAAGGGATTTGACCACCTTTATGCTAATTACGTTGGCTTTTATCTTCTTTTCTTTCCTCTTTTCGTTCTGTTAGCGTTAAACACAAGGATTATAGAGTTCTATAGTTCAAATTATTATTTTTTTGCTTGCAAGTATTGTACACATGGAGTTGTGCATTCATCATTAAACCCACAATGCCATGTGTTTAATAACTCGAATTAGGCAGATGTCTTTTCCTTCTTGCTGCTATTAATCAAGAAGTAAATCTCTGGTTTTTGTGACTATTTCCCTCCTTAGGGGGTGTCCATGCCTATATTAGGTCCTCTTTTACTTGTGTTCTGAGTGTACAATAGTTTTTCTCTCTTCTCTATTTTTTTTGCTCCCAAGGAAGCTCAAGTTTGCCTCATGGACTTGAGTGAAATTCCTCGTCATGCCGTTAAGGTAGAAAACTTTTCCTCTCCTTCCGATCATGTGCAACTCCAATTGGAATCTATCCCCCATCATCTGGTAAATCTCTTGGTGAATAGGAAGGTATGCAATTTTTTTTCTCTTTTCCCTTTTTCCTGTTGTTCTCCTTCGTGCTAGCCTACTTCGATGGTTTTTTAGCAACCTTTGACCCTGGAATCTAGACTAAATAGCTAGTTAGAATGCCACCAAAGGTCTTGATCGTTACAATATATTTGATATAAATACTTAAAAACTATAATTTTATTATATTAATTACCTACCACTACTGGAGGAGGAGACAACTTAGGCTAAACTTAACGTGCAGTACTACTCTATGGAGTAGTACTACGCTTAATCACAGAAGGGGAGGTGAGAGCCTCAAACAAAGTAATCAAAGGTGTCAAGCTAGCTCCAGGTGGTGGCAGACCATGTGCACATATGTACTCAAACAACTGAACAATCATGTAAATACTAGAATCAATCCGTCAATCTTCCAATGAACCACGCCCATCAGATCCACTGGAGCGTTGACGACCTCCACCAAATCCAGTCATCTAAAACTGTAAACGATACTGTAACCATGCCGGCGAGGAGATTCCGCAAATGAATGCGAAATCGGACGGCAAAATCACGTCGAAAAAGCAAAATAAAACGGAGTCGCCACCTAATCTATTATGGAAGACAAGGAAAACCATACACATGAAAAATCATG
>JAMKQA010024665.1:0-12732 GCA_024699735.1 Posidonia australis
TTTTGGCATTATGTAGCCCTATTTTGTCTCCAATTGTGTGGAGAGAACTCCTCCCTCTTCTCTCCAGATCTAGGGTTTCATGTGAGGTTCATCTGTGAAGGAGGGTTTGGATGCTTGGGATGTGAGCATCGTTCGTATTCCTGTTTTCTTCTTCACCACTCGACACAACAGTATCTTTGTCCAGAACATGTTGTCGGCTCCATAGCTCGAGCGTAGAAAGAAGGACAACAACAACCATATCCCGTTGAGATTAGAGCAAAGTCGGAATGTCAGTACTCCCCTAATCAACAGGCGATAACATAGTCTATAAGTCAGTGCCGTAGTCAAAACTCCTTAGAGGTCAGTCGACGACACGACAGCAAGCCTAGAGAGTTGTCAGAAATCTTCCAGCAAATTCGTCCTATTCGAGAAGAAACAATGCCCTCGTGAAACCCTTATCAAGCCAAGCTCCTTGCATCAGTGCAGAATCCAAGCAACGGTTTATCCAGATCAATCATCATCATCCTACAACACCAATAACATTAAGTGAATAGGCAAAGCAGTCACACAGTGAAGTAGGTGAGCTATAGACAAAACAAACCTCCTAGCTAGCAAGCAAGTTGCATATAGCCTTCATCCCTTTCCTCGAGACTCCTTTAAGTCTAGAGGAGATCCGAGTTGTTGTTTCCTTGAGTCCTAGGAACAACTTTTATCCCATTTTCTCGTGACTCCTCTGATCCCAATGGAGATCCAATTCGCTGTTTCCTTGTGTCCTAGGAACAACCTTTATCTCTTTTCTTGCGACTCCTTTGATCTTAGTGGACATCCGAGTTGCTATTTCCTTGTGACCTAGGAACAACCTTTATCCCTTTCCTCATGACTCCTCTGATCCCAGTGGAGATCCGAGTTGCTGTTTCTTTGTGTCCTAGGAACAGCCTTTGTTTTTTTCTCATGACTCCTCTGATCCCAGTGGAGATCTGAGTCACTGTTTCCTTGTGTCCTAGGAACAACCATTATCCATTTTCTCGGGACTCCTCTGATCCAAGTGGAGATCTGAGTCACTATTTCCATGTGTCCAAGGAACAACCTTTGTCCTTTTCTCGTGACTCCTCTAATCCCAGTGGAGATCCGAGTCGTTGTTTCCTTGTGTCCTAGGAATAGCCATTATCCCTTTTCTCGCGACTCCTCTGATCCCAGTGGAGATTCGAGTTGTTGTTTCCTTATGTCCTAGGAATAGCCATTATTCCTTTTCTCGTGACTACTTTGATCTCAGTGGAGATCCGAGTCGCTGTTTCCTTGTGTCCTAGGAATAGCCATTATCCCTTTTCTCGCGACTCCACTGATCCTAGTGGAGATCCAAGTTGTTGTCTCCTTGTACCCTAAGAATAGCCTTTATCCCTTTTCTCGCGACTCCTCTGAGCCTTGTGGAGATCCGATTCGCTAGTTTCTTGTGTCCTAAGACCAGCAATTATCCTTTCCTCGCGACTCCTCTAAGCCTAGTGGAGATCTGAGTCACAGTTTCCATGTGTCCTAGGAACAGTCCTTATCCATTCCTTGCAACTCCTCTAGGCCTAGTAGAGATCCGAGTTGCTGTTTTCGTGTGTCCTAGGAACGACCCCCATCCCTTTTTCTCCTGACTCCTCTAAGTCCAGAGGAGATCCGAGTTGTTGGTTCCTTGTGTCCTAGGACTAGCATTTATCTTTTTCTCGAGACTCCTCTAAGTTTAGAGGAGATCAGAGTCGCTATTTCCTTGTGTCCTAGGAACAACCTTTGTCCTTTTCTCTCGCGACTCCTTTAAGTCCAGAGGAGATCCAAGTCACTGGTTCCTTGAGTCCTAAGGCCAGCATTTGTCCTTTCTCTTGTGGCTCCTCTGAGTCCTATGGAGTTCCTAGTTGCTGGTTCCTTGAGTCCTAGGGCCAGCATTTGTCCTTTCTCTCGTGGCTCCTATAAGTCCGGAGGAGAATCGAGTCGCTGTTTCCTTGTATCCTAGGAACAACTCCCATTTCTTTTCCTCGTGACTCCTCTAAGACCGAAGGAGGTTCGAGCTGTTGGTTTCTTGCATTCGAGGACCAACCCTTATTCCTGGGATGATAATCCTAACTATCCAGCGACAAGTCCGTCAACTCGTCACCAGGCAGGTAACCTTGGTTACTCAGGCAACAAGCATGATAACTTTATTTGGTAGTCTCCTTTGCACAGTTTCAGAGTGGCTACTGACCTATAACTCAGCTTTTCATAGTAATTTATGGCTTTTCTACATGCATTGGACTATATGAAATATTGTGTGTGTGGAACAAAGTGATTCTGAATATTCTTTTAACAATGTTCTGTATACTTGGATCAAGAGAAGTCGAGGCTCTCCTATTAGTCATGGGTTTCCCTATGATGGTCGTGCCAATGAGTTGCTCAGACGTTCTCCGGGCATGGATTGGAAAGTTAACAAATGGTGATGGTGACAAGCTACGGGCTTGGGGAATCTCCTCAAAATTCTTAGATATTGCAAATGTAGAGGTCTCCCGTTACTTCTTATGTGCAGCCACCTAGTTCTATAAGTCTGCAAACCACACATTCCACTTCGAAAGAATTGAGTTAACTCCTACTTTAGAAGAGGTCCATCAGGTGTGTTGTTTGCCAAAGTTCCTTGGGTGCATTGTATTTATTTGGCAAGACGAATACTCTTCTATGTTGAGTGAATTGACTAGCCTATTGATCGACGATTGTGGTCGTCAACTAATCTATATTGATGGGCAATCTCCTATGCTACAACTGACTTACTTTGACATGGTAGCCGAGATGCACACCTCCGTGGGCAATGAGCTATGGCTGAAAGGTTTTGTCGTCTGTTTTTTAGGCGAGCTGGTGTTTAGCCATGGCCAGATAGTCGTAAACATCAAGGTTGCGAAAATTGCTTTGGCGGTAATAATCGGACGATAGACCTGGCCCCCGTTATCCTGGCAAAGACTTACCGGGCCCTAGACCGATCACTACGATGGTGCCGACATTTCTATGGTTGTGGTGCCTTTGTATAGGTATGGGTGGCTGCTCATCTGGGTGTAGAGGTCTTACGCCTTCAACGATCAACCTTCGAATCTTATTGTCAAAGTGTTCACGCTCACACACTCACATCAGTTCGCAAGGAGAATGAGCGACCGAAGAGTCTGATTGAAGACAAAGTGACCTAGCGCATCATTCCTTCAGGAACTCATAATTTCGAAGCTTTCTTCAATAATACCGATATACAACTTATCATCCTCTCAGGGCTGACCAGTGGTGTTGAATACCATCCAGTTCGTGTCATGCGGTAGTTTGGTTACCGACAAGACTCCTTTGCTTAAGGACTGTTGCCAGCTCGATTCCAAGAGTACCCCTTGAGCTCTTACGCAGCGACAAAGGAACTATCACGCATTCTTACTAGTTCCATCCAATTGAGCGACCTTACAGTCACAGAAGGGAAGGGTTGTTCAGCTGACTATAAAGCCGAAGTTGAAGAAACCTAGCCAATTTGTGGAGCAGTTCCAAGCCCTACCATGACCATGCCGGTGGAACCCTTGGCGCGGTTCATCACTTGCTTTGATGTGCGGAAACACACGAGGAGATCCGATATGGTGACGGCGAAAATGGTTAATCTGGAAAAAGAGAAGACCTGGAAACGCCAAGGGGAAGACAAAAAGGATAAGGAAAGGAGTCGCCACCTAGTCTTTTAATGGAAAGACGAGGAAGACCAAGAAGAACCTCAAGAAAATCAAGAGGTAAGAGAAGATGCTGAATGTATGCGTGCCCCGTGCCAAATGGATAATGCATGATGAATGCAGGCCAGAGAAAGGGTAAGGATTCTAGTTACGCATGGGGAAGGGGTTAGGCACCCCCATGCGCCCGAGAAAACTCAGTCTTTCTAGGCTTCCTACTGTCTGTGGTCTGCTAAATGCGTGCTTGCTTATGCTCATGCAAAATTGCGACCGAAAACATGCCAAGTCAATGAAAAGGAAAGAAATCAAGGATAAAGTAAATCCGAGGATCAGATGTAGGCATTGGCAATGCCGCTTTACTGTACGCCCTTGGGCGATGAGGAAAATCAAGAAATTCTCGGAAAGCATCTCGCAAAACAGCGAAAATTGGGGATAAATCTGAGAAAATAAAAAAGGGGAAAATAATCCTCTTTTCGGGACCATGTCGGCTTTACAAGCCTTTTGCTGTATGCCTCGGGTGATGGAAAGCCAAAACAAATCTAAGGCAAAAATCGAGAAAAATCTGGGAAACGACGAGAAAACAAAGATCGGAACAAGCTGGAAAAACGTGCACAAAGCAAGGTAGGAAAAGACAAGAAAACTTGTGCAGAAAGATGTGAAAAGATATGCAAAATGCAAGTATGAGTGCAAATATGAAAAATGTAGGGGGTTTTGTGCAAAAACCCCAAATTCCGAGGGAAACTGACGTTTAGAAGCCCAACTCATCAAAAGTACATAGGAAAACACATTCTATGCAATTATGAAGAAATCTGGGGTCAAATGTGCCTCCCTAGGTAAAATTAAGTTCTCTAGGGGTTAGAATGCAATTTACCCACTAATGCATGCATGCAAATCAATTCTACATGAAATCTGGGTAAAAATGCAAGAAAATGTCTCAGAAATGATTTAGGAAATTTTAGATGCAAAATGGTCATTTTACCCTTGAAAACAGGCAATCAGAACTATTCTACAAAGCAAAGGGGCTAAACTGCAAAAAACCCAACAAACGAAGCACTCCAAGAAGTTTCTGTGAAAATTCAGAGGTAAAAATGTAATTTTCACTGAGATTAAAACATGCAGCAGAAATTCAGTGAAAAAGGAGGGTTAAAACGCAATTTACCCAAGAAAATATGCTTCTGGAGAGTTTTTTAAAAGAAGTTCAGGGCGTTCTATGCAATTTTCACATCAAAACATGCTCTCTAGATGCTTTCTGTAAAACACAGGGGCTCATATGCAATTAAACCAGTGAAATTGTGCATACTGAAACATTTTCAAAAAATGTAAGGGCTTACATGTAATTTTCACAAAGGAAATGAACTCTCAGAAACTTTCCAAGGAAGCCCAGGGTCTTCATTGCAATTTGCATGAAGCAAAGTACATTTTATAAACTCTGGAGGGCTTTTATTAAAGTTTTAAACTCAGAAAACATTACTTTAAAAGTTCAGGGTAAGAAATGTAATATTTTCAGTTAAAACTTTATTCAAAACATTTAAGAAAAATGAATGCAGGACTTAAATGCAAGAAAAGGACCTAAAAGTAATTCCAGAAGGACCTAACTGCAGGAAAAGTAAAACTTCTGGATTTTATTTTAAAAAGTTTTTTTAAGTTTTATAGAAGAAATAAAAACAACGATGGCGTCGGCGACGGAGTTCCGCCGCCGACGGCTGTTAGAGGAAGCTAGAGGGGGGCCTCCAAAGGTTTGATCTTAGATCAGACCCCATAGGAAGCAAGGAGGGGAAGAAGGAGGGAGATTCGTCAGAGCCGATGCGCAATCGAACGGCGGGAGAGGCCTCCCCACCTCCAGCACCGTCGCGGGACTCCGGCAATGGCGCCGAGGAAGGAGGAGACCTCCAAAGAGTGGAGCTCGGCGATTCTGGAATTCCAGTGGCTGCAGGAGGCATCGGGGCTACTCCAGAGCTACGCGGAGGTTGGTGGAGCGAGGCGGTGGCCCGGCCATCGCCGCCATGGCTCCCTCTGGCAAACAGCATTGCTGGGGCGATCCAGCAGTCGTGGCGTGGCCTGGAGGCTTCAAAGGGTTCGCGGGGCAAGGTGGAAGGTTCCTAGGCTGTCGGCGGTGCGTGGCGCAACGGGGGACTCGAGCTCCTTCTCTAAAGGAGTCGTCTTCTCCGACGATGGCTGCGTTGGCCCGATTCTCCGGTGATCCACGCGTGGGCTTCTGGAAGCGACGGAGCGGCAATGTGGATGGCGGAGGAGCTCCGAAGAGGCCAGAGGACGAAGAATGAGGGCTCGGGGGTCCAGGAGACTTCCTAGATTGCCCCCCGACCTCAGTCGTCGGAGTTTGGTAACGGCGGGGTACGGCGGAGGGCCGCATGCCAAGGGATCGCTTTGGATCCCTTGGAAACTGCCCAGGAAGAGAGGAGGAGGTCCGGAAGATGGGAATTCAAGAAATTAAGAGAGGTCAGGGCATGTACCTGGCTGGAGATCGTCGCCGGAGCTCTACGACGACTCTGGCTCTCTGTTCCTCTCCTCCTCGCTCTCTGCTTCTCTCTTGGTGTCTCTTCTCTCTCTGAATTCTCTCTGAATTTTCCTCTCTGTCTCTCTGTGGCTCTTCGGCTCTCTCCATCTTATATAGGCAGCCGTCGGAACCCAACAACTTGTAACAGAATGCCTCTCTCTCCTAACAAAATCCCATAACGACCCTCTAACCAACTCCAAAAAGCCAAAATGAGCTAACCGCGTGCTAACGACTATCCCCTCGCTAGTCCCCCTTGTCCCCTTGGCTGCCAGCAAAGATGGTCGGTGATTTTGTGGTCGTCGGTGACCCATCCAACGGCTGAGCTGCCTTGGAAGCTGCTGGTTGGATCGACGGTGAGGTGATGAGCTCAATGAGGAGGTGGATTCAATTGATCGTGTGAAGAGTTAAGGAGAAAAATGGGTTCAATGGGTGTGTTGATGAAACAGTAGAAAGGAAATGATCCACATGTTTCTTTGGTAAAAAATTAATAAATGAATATGACAATAGAGAAATGAGGTGTTGGGTTGGAAGGGAAGTGGGTTGAGCCATTGTGGGCTATGGGGCCAAGGTGGATTCAATTGGGCTCGATGGGCCTACATTGACCTATGTGGGCCTTGTGGGCCCCCATGGGCCCAAATGGGTTTAGGTGGGCCTAAATCGAATAAATGGGCTTCCATGAAGTCAAATAGGCCTAAAATGGGCTCAACCAAGGTTCAATGGGCCTAAGTGGGCCCAATTGGGTCTCCATGGGCCCAATTGGGTCTCCATGAATTAAATGGCCTTGGTTAAGTCAGTGCTCAGCCACCACATCTCCATCCTGCAAAATTAGAAAATTAGGGTGTCTACAAGTACCCCTCCCCGAGCGAGGTCGGAGGTCGAGTAGAACAAGGATTGATGCTCAAGGTTGACAAAGACACCTCACGTGAAACCACAAACAAGAGTTAATCACCGAAAATTACCCACTAGCCAGAGTTCAAACCAGGGGTCCGCGCCAGAGATCCTGTCACCACAGCGAAGGATAAACGGATGAGCACAACGAAGCTCCAACTAGGTGACAAACAATCAGCTCCAAAGAAACATGACTTGTTATCACACCAGCCAGGAGAAGCACTTGACAGGACTCACGGTGCCTGCTGACTGGGAAGTGACTGATCACGAAAGTCATCCGGGTAGTTCAAGCTACCAGCCTAGATGGAACAAAGAGAGTGGGGAATCCATCAGGCACCACAGGGATTGCATGGGTAGTTTGGGATACCAGCCCAGGAGAGACTCGACACAAGACTCAAAGAAAAAACACCTGGTAGAAGAAGACAAAGCGGAAAAAGGTGAATCAGCCAACCGATAAGCAGGTGGTGATGATTCGAGAAGAAGACAAACAAACCCATCAACCGAGAAGCTGATGGTGATGGTACGAGGGGGATGACAAACGAACACATCAACTAAGAAGCTGGCAGTGATGGTCCAAATGCCGAGGAGCAGACTCGCCAACCGAGAGGCTGTCGGTGATGGTCCAAGGGGATGACAAACAAACACATCAATCAAGAAGCTAGCGGTGATGGTCCGAGTGCCGAGGAGTGGACTCGTCAACCGAGAGGCTGTCAGTGACAATTCGAGGGGGATGACAAACGAACACATCAACCGAGAAGCTGGCAGTGATGGTCCGGAGAGCTGAAAGGTGAACACGCCCACTAAGAAGCTATTGGTGACGGCGTAGAGGGAAAAAGAACGAACACATCATCTGAGAAGCTAGCGGAGATGGTCCGGAGAGCTGAAGGGTGGACACGCCCACCGAGAAGCTGTCGGTGACTGTCCAGAGGGAAGAAGAACGAACACATCATTCGAGAAGTTGGCGGAGATGGTCCGCAGAGATGAAAGGCGGACACACCCACAGAGAAGCTGTCGGTGACAGCCCAGAGGGAAGAAGAACGAACACTTCATCCGAGAAGCTGGCGGAGATGGTCTGGAGAGCTGAAAGGCAGACACGCCCACCGAGAAGCTGCCAGTGACGGCCCAGAAGGAAGGAGAACGAACACATCATCCGAGAAGCTGGCGGAGATGGTCCAGAGAGCTAAAAGGCGGACACGCCCACCAAGAAGCTATCGGTGACGACCCAAAGGGAAGAAGAACGAACACATCATCCGAGAAGCTGGCGAAGATGGTCCGGAGAGCTGAAAGGCAGACACGCCCACCGAGAAGCTGTCAATGACGGTCCAGAAGGAAGAAAGCTAAGAGGACAGAAGACACAAGAGTGACACCAAAAGGCAGCTGACATGCCCCTGGTATTGGAATGCTAAGGATGCCACTGAAAGACTGAAGCAGAGGCATGCTGAGGGGTCCAGTCAACTGGTTTAGCCAATAAGAGTTCGCCATGGGGATCCTATTCAAGTACCAGTGCACCCCTGATCATCATCGCTGTGGGGAATATCTATTGAAGTAGCTGAGGATCTGTTGCTCTATGCTAATGCCATTGCAAATTCAGAGCGCTTATGGCATGTCAGTGATGTCCTAGACCTAATGCTTGCCTCACTGCAATGTTCTGCTGTGGTTGTCGTTTTGTTGGAGTCACTTATGAATGTTGCTTCTCTATGAAAATGTGCACTTGACCATCATTCTCAAAACAGTCCTCCTTTCCACAAAGCATCTTACATGCCCCTGGTTGGAGGCTATAGTTCAGTTGCAAAGCAAGTGGATGCTCTGTCAAGCACATGACATATGACTTTCAACCAAAGAGCAGCTAACATGTCCTTGGTTGAAAGGCACTAGCTCGATGATGTTGTAGCTAGTGTTTTTGCTGCTTATTCTCTTTAACCACTAAGCAGCTGACATGCCCCTGGTTGAAGGTACCCAGCAACAATTCCCGTTGAAGAAGTTCATTGAAGCAAAGTTGTGATGATCATGATTATGATGGTGGACTTTATTATTGTGAGCAAACTCATTATTTAAGAATGACCTATTTTGTTTGATTAATAAATGCATGCCTTTGATTCAGTGCTTATTATTTACATTTACTGCCTTGCTTACTCAATGAGTTCATTATCTGGGTCGTTTGCTTGTTTAGTGTAGTCGTTTGTTTACCCTCAGTTTGCTGGAAAGCTGTTTGCCCGTTAGAGGAGGATGACACCATCGACTCAGCTACCACTACAGAGACTTGCAAGTCGTTAGCTGGCTCTCGTTGGGTAATGGTGGCACTTGAACTCACTACAGGGTATTGCGGTGGACCTGGCTCCATTCCAAACTCTTTAAGGTCCTGCACCTGCTTTTCCTTTTCGATATTGTAGACACCCCAATTTTCTCAATTTTGCAGGATAAGGATGTGGTGGCTGAGCTTGAACCCTGGTTGAGCCCATTTGGGGCCATAAGCCCATCTTAGGCTCATTTCTCCATGGAGGCTTTTTTTAGCCCATTTGGTCCATTTGGACCCACCTAAACCCACATGGCCCACATAGGCCCATGGAGGCCCATGAAGGCCCACATAGGCCCATATGAGCCCATTAGGTCCAAATTGAACTCAAAGCCCATAAAGGCCCACCATAAATAATTTCTCCCTATTTGTTTCAACCCAACACCATATTTGTTTTTTTTTTATCCTCTTCATTTACTAATGTTCTTATACCCAAAAATATTCAAAATTTCATACTCATTTCCTTCTCTTCACTAAGCCCATTTCTTCTCCATTAATTTCTCACAAAACCAGCCACTAAGCTCACTCCTTCTTCACTAAGCTCATTCAGCCAACTCAGCCCACTGATCCAGCAACTCCCAGCAGCCAGCCGTTGGATGAGTCATCGCCGGAGGGAGCCTTAGCCGCCGTTGATCTCCTGTCGGCAAGCAAGGGACAGCGGTAGAGTTCTTGTTGGTCTGTTAGGGGAAGTGGTTGTTTAGTTAGAGAGTTGGTTAGCTGTTGAGTGGGTCGTTACAGTGTTTGGGTCATTGGGTTCAGGTTTCTCCGGCTTCTATAAAAGGGGAGGGAGGGCCAGCGATTCGAAATTTTTTTTTTCCACCACAAGAGAGAAGAGAGCCAGTGATTCCAGCGACGAGAGGGAGAGAATTCCGAGCGGAGAGTGCGAAGCAGAGGAGCAGAGAGCCAGCCGCCGCTTCCGGAGCTCCGACGACGATCTCTAGCCAGGTACACATCCCCAATCACTCTAATTGTCTGAATTGTAGCCTCTAGGTCTTCTTCTCTGTTTTTGATGCGATCCCAAGCGATCCAGAGGTGTTCTCTGATCGGGATCGCCCTCCGGTGCCCCGCCGTCGCCAAATTCCGACGATAGAGGTGTGGGGGCGGCAATCCAGGAGGCTTCTTGGACCCCCGTGCCCTCTCTCCTCCTCCTCTGGTCTTCCCGGAGCTCCTCAGCCCATCGGACCGCCGCTCCATCGCTCCCAGTAGCCACCACGCCGTCCGCTAGAAGAACGCGTCGATCCTCCAGCAGCCCCTCCTCGAGCCCCAGTTGATGTAGCGACTCCCCTCACCGGAGATGGATCGCCGATGGCTGGAGATGCTTCCTCGATTGCTCCGTCGGCCTCCCTTCCAATCTTGAAGACATGAGGAGCCTCCGAGAAGTCCCTGAAGCCGCTGAAAGTCGCGCCGCAGCCTCCAGAGGAGATCTTCTTCCCCAACGTCGTCGCCGGAGCACCTCGACAGCGAGGTAGGTGGGAGGCCCGTTCCCACTGCTGGATTGTCCATCCACTCCGTTGGATGTCTTCCTCTCCTCTCCTTCTTGCCTCTCGTGAAGCCTGATCTAAGATCGGACCACGAGAAGGCCTTATTTGCCCTCTTCCGGCGGACGTCGGCGGCGAGTTCCGTCGCCGACGACCATCGTCCCCTTTTTCAGCTTTTAAAAACATTTAAAACATTTATTTTGAATAAGATCTGGAGTTTATGTTTTTCTTGCAAATAGGTCCTTCTAGAATTACTTTCTGGTCCTTTTATTACATATAGGTCCTGCAATCATTTTTTCTAAAATGTCTCGAATAACGTTTTAACTGAAAATATTACATGTTTTACCCTAGACATTTAAAATAATGTTTTATGAGTTTTTAAACTTTAATAAAAACCCCCTAGAGACTTTGAAACATATTTTCTTTCAGACATTTTGCCAAAAGGACCTTGCACTTTCTTAAAAACTTCCTACAAGTTCATTTTCCTGTGAAAATTACATGAAAGACCCTGCACTTTCTCAAAATGTTTCTGACAGTTCTTTTTTTTTACAGTACAAATTGCATTTAAGCCCTTGCATGTTTCAAAAACTCTTTGGATAGTTGTTTTTGTTGGTTAAATTGCATTTTAGCCCTCATACTTCTCTGAAACTTTTCCAGAAGCATGTTTTCACTGGAAAAATTGCATTTAGACCCTATCTTTTACTGAAAACTTCGAGAAGGCTTATTTTACTGTGAAAATTGCATAAAACTCCCTAACTTTGTTTTAAAACATTTTAGAAATATGTTTTCATGGTTTAATTGCACTTTAACCCTCTGTTTTACTGAATTTCTTCTAGATGCTTTGGTTGCTGGGTATTTTGCAGTTTAGCCCCTATGCTGTATTGTAATTACCCTGATTTGCTGTTTTCAAGGGTAAAATGACCATTTTGCCCCTGAAATTTCCTGCATCATTTCTAGGACATTCCATGGCATTTTTATCCAGATTTCATGCTGAAATGATTTGCATTGCATGCATTAGTGGGTAAATTGCATTTTAGCCCCTAGAGAACTTCATTTTGCACTAGAGAGCATATTTGACCCCAGATTTCGTCATACATGCATTGCAATGTGTTTCCCTATGTATTTTCGCTTATTTGGGCTTCTGAATGTCAGTTTTCCTTGGATTTGGGCTTTTTGCACAAAACCCCCTAGACTTCTTTAGATTTACACTCACACTTGCATTTTGCATACTTTTCATATCTTTTTGCACGGTTTTCTTCCGTCTTTTCTTCCTTGCTTGGTGCACGCTTTCTAGCTATGTTCCGAGCTTAGTCTTCTCCTCGTTTTTCGGGTTTCCCCGGTTTTCCACAGCTTTCACTTGTTTTGGTTTTCCATCGCCCGAGGGCATACAGTAAAAGGCTTACTAAGCCGACATGGTCCCGAAACAAGGATTATTTTCCCCGTTTTGATTTTCTGGGATTTATCCCAATTTTCGCTGTTTTGCGAGACGCTTTCCGAGAATTACATGATTTTCACGATTTTCCTCATCACCCACTGGCGTACAGTAAAGCGGCACTAACAATGCCTACATTTGACCCTCAGATTAACTTTTTCCTTTGATTTCACTTCTCCTTGATTTGCCAGGTCTTCAGTCACCTTCATGCATGAGCATATAGAATAAGCAAGCACGCATTCAGCAGACCATAGACAGTAGGAAGCCTAGAAAGACCGAGTTTTCTCGGGCGCATGGGGGTGCCTAACCCTTTCCCCATGCGTAACCAGAATTCTTACCCTTTCTCTGGCCCGCATTCATCTCGCATTATCCATTAGGCACGGATCACACATGCATTTTTGCAGCTTGTTTACTTTCTGCTTTTTTTGTGTTTTCTTGGTTTTCCTCGTCTTTCCATTAAA
>JAMKQA010024666.1:0-11034 GCA_024699735.1 Posidonia australis
GTCCAATGACCTAGGCTCAGCCTACACCGTCGGTGACCCGAACAACTAGGCTCAAAAGCCCAGGCTCAGCCTACACTGCTACGAGCTCGATGACCCGAACAACTAGGTACAACTACCCAGGCTCAGCCTACACCGGTGGTGACCCGAACAACTAGGCTCAAAGGCCCAGGCTCAGCCTACACCGTCACAAGGTCGGAAACCACAGTCTTGTTCATAACACATTATTAGTGTTCCTTTTCAAAACTCTTTCCACTTTCAAAAACCATTTTCCATTCCATTCTTTTTGTTGCAGGACTCTGTTTCCTTGCAACACTTAACCCTCCACTAGGGTCCCAACTCAAGCCATCAAAACCACATTTAAAACCATAAATTGGGTCTTATGCCCAAAATCACACAAAATCATCTTTTTCATTCGTTTATAGGGTCAAGGCCCAAAACCACACCTAAATCCATTTGTTTGGGGTTCCACATGCCTCCATGTTGTTACACGGGGCAAACATGATTCATATAAACCCACCATACCATTACAACCACTTAACATTCATTAAAATTCACATTTTAACCTTTCAAATTCAGGGCAAAAATGGCATACCGAATTTTCAATTCGGTATACCGAAATTGCTCGTTTCGTTATACCGAAATTTTTCGGTATGCCAAAACCCCCTGTTTCGGTCAACCGTGAAATTTCGATCTACCGAACCCTAGGTCCTGGCCTAATCTGCTAGGATTTCGGCATACCGAATTTTTTCAGTATACCAAATTCTTCGCAGACAGGGCACACCCCTGTTCAGGCAACGAAAAATCACCCCAAGTGGGAGTCCCGATCGGACCCTCCAAACATGTCTCATAAATTTCCATAAAATCATGGGGTGTAGACCCTCAAGTTTACTTCAAAACCCCCCAAACCATACATGATTTCATCAATCACACATCTCATACGAAAATCACGAGGGGAAAGGGCTCAAGAACGGCTACTATAGCCTTCAACCCCAAAATCACATTTTTTTTTCCCCAAACATGCATCCTAACCGCATGATCTCTACATTGTCATGCAATACATCACATTTCCATTCATTTCATGATTTTTCAACGATTTCTCATGCATTATCTTGATTTTCGTGCAATTAACCTACTATTAACAAAACACTAAACGGAAGGAGGGGAAAGGATTGCGTACCTGACTCAAGCCTCTGGCGACCCTTACCACACTCCGACAAGCCTCGACAAACTCCGGTGAACCTCCTCAGCCAGTGGAACACCACGAGTAGCTCGCACCACCTCCTCCCATCTCGCGCACCTTTACTCCCTTTCTTCTCTTCCTTTCCTTTCTCGTCGCGCTCTCCCTCTGCCCACTCCTGCCTCCCTCTCTTATTTCCGCCACCGCTCGCTTGGCACCGGTCACCCATCCCGTCAGATGAGATGGGGAGGCACGGGCCTCTGTCACTGGTGGCACGGGTGGAAGAAGAGAAAGAAGAAGACAAAGAATGGGTGGAAGGGCGTGGCTCATGAGAGAAAATGAAGGAGAAAAAGGAAGAAAAGAAAAGAGGAAAGAACGACACGCAAAATGAGGCAACTGTGCATCCTCAAATCGGACTCCATATTGGTCCCAAATCACAAACAGGTGCACAGAAAACCAACCACAATCACACACAACAAAGAAACATCAGGTTATCCATTAATAAACCATTTATACAATATTGCAAATAATTACATGGTTTAAAATAAAAATGGATAATCAGGCCCAGATGTCACTATTGACTACTTTGTCTATCCTGCTTTCTGAACCGTCACCGACAGCTTCTTGGTTGACTAGTTCAGTATCTTGTCTTTTGAACCGTCACCGACTGCTTCTTGGTTGACTAGTCTGTCTACCCTGCTTTCCGAACCATCACCGATTGCTTCTCGATTGACTAATTCGGTATCCGGCCTTTGGAACCGTCACCGACCACTTCTCGGTTGACGAGTTCTCGTATCTTGTTTTTCGACCTGTCATTGGCTTTTCTCGGTTGACTAATTTGTTTTTCTGCCTTCCAAGTTGTCGCTGACTGCTTCTCGGTTGATAGGTTTACTGATTGCATTTGTTTGCCTCCGCTAGGCATTGTTTTCCAGATGTTGCGTTAAACTCAAGAGCGGGCTGATACCTTGAACTATCTGGTTGAAAACCATCATCTTGTCTGGAGTGGGCTGATATCCCGAACTATCCGGTTGATAACTGTCATATTGTCAGGAGCAAGCTGTACCCCCAGACTATCCGGTTGACATCCGTCATCAGTCTTTCTTCAGTCGACTAGTCTGATGTCTTGCCGTGCATCCTTTCAGGTCGAAAAGTCTGTTATTTGCCAAGTTCCTCTGTCGTGCGATGAGTCCGGTAGTCTTGGCATCCCTTGGTAGGAGTCTGGAGATGCCTCGCGCTCCCCTGCGTGAGCTGGTAGGTTACCTACTCGTCACCAGCATCATCCTTTGCATCAGCATCACCTTCATGCATCATCCAGACATCAGGGTCAACCCTTTGCATCAGCATCATGCATGGCCTCTAATCATGACTTTCTGTGTATCCGTCGAATAAGTGGTTCACGGCTTTACAGTAAATACTACTCTCCTGCAAACTCAAGCAAGGTGTCTTGTCAACCTTGAGCATCGGTCTCGATTCCATCCAACCCTCGACCTCACTCAGGGAGGGGCATCTGTAGACACCCCGATTTTGCAGTCATTTGGTGGCATGCTCCTCTAGAAGATGCTCTGGTTGCAACCATCATTCCTAAACCCTAACTCCATAGAACCCTAAGCCCACTTAGGCCCACACAAGCCCACCAGGCGCACACAAGCCCACTAGAACCACACTAGACCCACACAAGCCCACTAGACCCACTCAAGCCCACTAGACCCACGCAAGCTCACTAGGCCCACACAAACCCACTAGGCCCACTAGGCCCACATAAGCCCACTCTAAATTAATCCAAGCAAAAACCACTAGATTAGAACCAAAATTAAACAAAACCCACCTAAATCAACCTAAATATATTTAAAACCCTAATTAATCAAGTAAAACCCTAATTAAAACCAAAATTAAACAAAATCCAATTAAAATCCTAATTAATTAATGAAACCCTAATTAAAAAGCCAAATTAAACAAATTCTACTAAAATCAACTTAAAATCAAAATTAATCAAGTGAAAACCCTAATTAAAGTCAAAATCAAATAAAATCCATTTTTAAACCACTTTAATCAATTTAATTTCAAGGAAAACCTAAATTGAACTCAAGAAATCCTAAAAAACCCTAAAGCTACTTAATTAAGTTAAAAAAACCTTAATTTAAACCCAAAACTTTAATTAAAATCCAAAAAGCCTTAATTTAAACCCAAAATTCTAATTAAAATCCAAAAAACCTAATTAAACTAAAAACCCTTAATTAAAATCCAAAAAACCCTAATTAAATTGAAAATCATGTTTGAAAGTCTAAAAACCTAAATTAAAACCCAAAATTCCAATTAAAACCCAAAAAACCTAATTAAACTAAAAACCCTTAACTAAAACCAAAAAAACTAATTTAAGCTAAAAATTTTAATTAAAATCCAAAAACCCTAAAAAACCTCTAAAATAATTAAAATCTTGAAGATCCTAATTTAAAACTAATTAATTTAGTCACAAAAACATAAAATGATTAAAACCTAAAAACCCTAAATCATTTAATTAATCCCAAAAGAAACTAACTTAAAATCTCATAATTAAATTCAAACTCCTAAAAACCCTAATTTTAAAATAATTAAACTTCAAAATCACAAAATCAAAATTTAATTAAAATCAAAAACAAAATCAAAACTTAAAACAAAATCAAAACCAAAAAAAAAAAAAACTAAAAGCCCACAAAACCAGGCCCTTTAAGCCCAACACCAATCCATTCATCTATTAACCAGCAACTTAGGAAACGGGGAAAAATAAATCAACAGTGTTTCTTCTTCCCCAACTGCAGCGATCACTCTCCCTACTACCCCTTTCCACGTTCTGGTCAGTGGCAACCACCAACCACGACCTCCTCCCCACCTTCCATCCCTCTTAAAAGACTTGGAGGAATCGCAACCAAGGAGGAGAGAGAAAACTGGAATGGAGAGCACCAGAGAGAGGGGGAGAACTGAACGGAGAGTAGAGAAGAGAAGAGAAGAAGGGAGAGCCACTAGAGAGTACCCCGATCGTGAGCCCTCAACCCCCAACCGTCAGACAACCACTAGAGCCTCGCTGGAGGGGCACGTTGCCGTCGACCGATCACCGAAGTTCGCGGGAACAACCACCCAGGTACTCTTCTCCCCTTCCTCTTCAATTCAAAGCATGCCTCTCTAGGTCCCCTAGCCTTCTGGGACATCTCGTGGCAGAACTGTGCCTCCAGACCGTCGCCGCACTCCTTCCCGGTGGTGGGTTCACCACCACCGGCGACTTTGGGAACGGCCGCAGAGGCCTTCCCCCCTTTCCTCCTCTTTTTCCCACCTCCTCGAGCTTGCCCTTGCTCTGGAGAGAGGCTCCATAGCCCGCACCTGTCGCCTTGCTCCTTCGCGTGATCTGTCGCTGCTGTCGTTGCCGCCGCCGACGCCACTGGAACCACCAAGTGGGCAAGCCACCTTGGTCACTCCTGCGCTGCACCCGAGCCTTCGGAAGCTTCCCCGGGGACCTCAGAGCATCACCAAGCCAATCCGCCACTGCCTGGACTGCTACCACGCCTTGACGACCCAACGCTGCCACTGTCGCCAGAGCATGGTTGGGGGGGCTCACTTCTCCGCGCGCGAAGCCTCCTCCTGCCTCCAGAAGATTCGCCGAGGCCCTCCGGAGCATCCCCAATCGCCGTCGCATCCAGTCACCACCTCCGGGCGCTCCCACGCGAGCATCGTCGCCGCTAGAGAAGAAGACCAGCGAGGGGAGGTCGACAGGGCGCTTCGACTGTTGGAAGCTCGATCGCTTCTGTTGGATCTTCTCTTCGCCTCCTCCTCAAGCTTATCCCTTTTTCAGATCCCCGATTAGGGCCCCGGAGAGGCTCGGATGAGCCCCTCAGCCGTTGCCAATGGCAATCTTCGAATCGCCGGCGGTAACCTCTTTTTATTTTATTTTATTTAACTTGTTATGTCAAAATCCTTTAGTTTATTTAATTATTACATTTCAGTCCTTTTTATCACATATGGGTCCAAGAAAATTTTCATTTTAGTCCCTGCAGTTTTAAAATAATTTTTATTCTTTGTTTTCTCTATGAATTTTGCATAAGGCCCCTGAATAATTCATCTTTTATTTATTAACTCATTAATGCATGTTTTTATAACATTTGGGTCCCTAGAACATAGTTTCTTTACACTTAAGTCCTGAAAATTTACATTTAGGCCCCTGAAGCTTTTTGAAATGATTTTTCTCAGTGACATTTACATTCTGAACCCTGCATATTCTGAAAATTACACTGGTTATCATTAAAATTGAGTTTTTATCACATTTAAGTCCTGAAAATTTGCATTTAGGCCCTTGAAGTTTTCTGAAATGCTTTTTCTCTAGGGAATTTGCAATCTAAATCTTGAATTCTTTGAAAATCACAATGTCCATCATAAAAGTTGATTTCTCTTTACAGTTTGGTCCTGAAAATTTGCATTTAACCCTTAGAAGTTTAAAAAATGAGTTTTCTTTGTGAATTTTGCATTTTAGACCCTGAGTTTTCAAGAAATCATCTAAGTACAATTCTCACATCCCATTGTGACATTGTCCTTTGATCCATCATTTGTACACTAAAATAGAAGTTTTTTGAATTACTTTTAAACCAGATTTTCATCCCTTTTGTGAATTTTGCATTTTAGTCCCTATACTTATCCTTTATTGTTTTTACATTGTTTTATTGTTCCATGACCTTTTCTTTTGCATGTTTTCTTCTTTCCTGACATTTTTCATACATTTTGGCATTCCTTAGACCATGCATTGTCCCCATGCATGCATTCATCATATTTGACCACTGAAATGACCAAATTGCCCCTATGCCATCAATTCATGCACATGTGTATCTGTTATTGCACCAAGTCATGCATAACCTTTGTCTACATCATTCCTTAGTGTCTTTTTCCCATTCATGTACATTTCCATGTATTTTACACAGTTCTCGCTGTATTTGCACTTTAGTCCCTTCTTTTTGGATAAGTCTGCATTTCATGCATTCTTCCGTGGTTTTCTTTCCCGTCTGTTTTCAAGTTCCTTCATTTGATATTCGCTTTAACTATTTTTATTTCACATTTTCCTGATTTGATTTGAATTTCATCGCCCGAGGGCGTACAGTAACAGGTCTGAGGGCCAACATTTAACCCCATCACGGATTATTTTTCCCCCTTTTTGATTTTCACGACTTTTTCCATGATATTCGATTTGACTATCTTTATTCCATGTTTTTTTGGGATTTGATTTGGATTTCCTCGCTCGAGGGCGTACAGTAACAGACCTGAGGGCCGACATTTGACCCCATCACGGGTTATTTTTTCCCCCTTTTTGATTTTCACGACTTTTTCCATGATTCCGAGAAAACGGGTTGACTCGACTTTCTATCCTTCTGACATCAACATGGTTTTCGAAGGCGTTCTTTACAAAAACATCATCATTTCAAGTGATTTTCTGCGATTTTGTCAATTCATGTGGATTTCTCTGCAATTTTTGCACGTCGTCCTTCACATCCATCCAGTATTGTCTTGGTACTCACATCAGCATGATTAGAACAAAATCTAGGCATAGCAAACACTCATTCAGCCTCTAGCAAGCGAATTAGACTAGAAAGACCGAGTTTCTCGAGCGTACAGGGGTGCCTAACACCTTCCCCGTGCGTAATAGGAATCTTTACCCATCCTCTGGTTAGTAGACATCTGGCCTTCACGTTTACGTCTCTTTCATTCACTTTTAGTGAATTGTTTGTGGTTTTCCTCGTCTTTCCCTTAAAAGAACAGGTGGCGAATCCATTTCCCTCCCTCTCGTCCCGTCTCGCGCCCTCGCCATCTCAGCATGGCTGTGGCCTCCACTCCTCCGAGCGTGGGCACGATCACAAATGGATTCAAGGCACCTCCTCTAGCCTTCGAGTTCCTATCCAGACGGACAGATTCAAGACACCTCCTCTTGCCATTGAGTTCCTATCCGGATGGACGGATTCAAGGCACCACCTCTCACCTTCGAATTCCTACCTTGACGGATGGATTCAAGGCACCTCCTCTCGCCTTCGAGTTCCTATCCGGACGGACGGATTCAAGGCACCTCCTCTCGCCTTCGAGTTCCTATTAGGACAGACGGACTCAAGGCTCCTCCTTTCGCCTTCGAATTCCTATCCAGACAGAAGGATTCAAGGCACATCCTCGCACCTTCGAATTTTTAACCGGACCGACGGACTCAAGGCACCTCCTCTAGCTTTCGAGTTCCTATCCGGACAGACAGACACAAGGCATCTCCTCTCGCCTTCGAGTTCCTATCCGGATGGATGGACTCTAGGCACCTCTTCTCGCCATCTAATTCGTATCCGGACCGACAGACGGACTCTAGGCACCTCCTCTAGGCTTCGAGTTCCTATCCGGAAGGACTAACTCAAGGCGCCACCGCTCGCCTTCGAATTCCTATCCATACGGACAGACTCAAGGCTCCTCCTCTCGCCTTTGAGTTCCTATCTGGACGAACGAACCCTAGGAACCTCCTCTCGCCTTTGAGTTCCTATCCGGATGGACAGGCTCAAGGAACCTCCTATTGCAATCGAATTCCAAACCAGACAGACAGATTCAAGGCACCTCCTCTCGCGTTCAGGTTCCTATACGGACGGACAGACTCGAGGTGCTTCCTCTCACCTTCGAGTTCCTATCCGGATGGACGGACTCAAGGCACCACCTCTCGCCTTCGTGTTCCTATCCGGACGGATAGACTCAAGGCACCTCCTCTCGCCATAGAATTCCTATCCAGATGGACAGACTCAAGGCACCTCCTCTCACCTTCGAGTTCCTATCCAGACAGACAGACTCAAGGCACCTCCTCTCGCCTTCGAGTTCCTATCCGGACAGATGGACTCAAGGCACCCCCTTTTGCCGTTGTGTTCCTATCCGGACAGACGAACTGATGGTACTTCCTCTCGCCATAAAGTCCCTATCTGGACGGACAGACTCATGGCACCTCCTCTTCCCTTTGAGTTCCTATCCGGACGGACGGACTCAAGGCACCTCCTCTCGCCTTCGAAATCCTATCGAGACAGACGGTTTCAGGGCACCTCTTCTCTCCTTCGAATTTCTATCCGAACAAATGGACTCAAGGCACCTCCTCTCGCCTTCGAGTTCTTATCTGGACGGACGATCTCATGGCACCTCCTCTCGCCTTCAAATTCCTATCCAAACGGACGGTTTCAAGGCACCTCTTCTCTCCTTCGAATACCTATCCTAACGGACAGATTCAAGGCACCTCCTTTCAGCTTCGAATTCTTATCCAAACAGACTCAAGGCTCCTCCACTCGCCGTCGAGTTCCTATCCAGATGGACGGACTCAAGGCACCTCCTTTCGCCTTTGAATTCCTATCCAGACGGACGGATTTAGGGCACCTCATCCCGCCTTCGAATTCGTATCCAGACAAACGAACTCATGGCACCTCCTCTCGCTTTCAAGTTCCCATCTGGATGGACGGACTCAAGGCACCTCCTCTCGCCTTCGAATTATGATCCAGATGGGCGGAACCAAGGCACCTTCTCTCGCCCTCGGGTTCCAATCCGGACGGGCGGACTCAAGGCACCACCACTTGCCTTCGAATTCCTATCCGGACGGACGGATTCAAGGCACATCCTCTCACCTTCGAGTTCCTATCCGAACAGACAGACTCAAGGCACCTCATCTCGCCTTCGAATTCCAATCCAGACGGACGAACTCAAGGCACCACCTCTCGCCTTCGAGTTCCTAACCAGACGGACAGATTCAAGGCACCTCCTCAAGCCATCGAGTTCCTATCCGTACGGATGGACTCATGGCTCCTCCTTTCGCCTTTGAGTTCCTATCCAGATGGATGGGTTGAAGGCACCACCAATTGCAATCGAGTTCCAATTCAGACGGATTGATTCAAGGCACCTCCCCTCGCCTTTGAGTTCCAATCCTGATGGACGGACTGAAGGCACCCTCTCTCGCCTTCGAATTCCTATCTAGATCGACGGATTGAAGGCAACTCCTCTCGCCTTTGAGTTCCATTCTAAATGGACAGACTCAAGGCACCTCATCTCTACTTCGAATTCCTATCCAAACGGACGAACTCAAGGCACCTCCTCTCGCCTTCGAGTTCCTATCTGGACGGACGGACTCAAGGCACCCCCACTCACCTTCGAGTTCCTAACCGGACGGACGGACTCATGTGACCTCCTCTCGCCATCGAGTTCCTTTTCGGACGGATGGACTCATGTGACCTCCTCTCGCCATCGAGTTCCTTTTCGGACGGATGGACTCATGGCACCTCCTCTCGCCTTCAGGTTCCTATCCGTACGGACGGACTCATGGCACCTCCTCTCGCCTTCGAGTTCCTATCCAGATGGATGGACTCAAGGCACCACCTCTCGCCTTCGAATTCCTATCCAGACGGACAGATTCAGGGCACCTCTTCCCGCCTTCAAATTTGTATCCGGACAAACGGACTCATGGCACCTCCTCTCACTTTCGAGTTCCCATCTGATGGACGGACTCAAGCCACCTCCTCTCGCCTTCAAATTCCGATCCAGATGGACAGATTCAAGGCACCTTCTCTAGCCCTCGGGTTCCAATCCGGACGGGCGGACTCAAGGCACCACTTCTCGCCTTCGAATTCCTATTCGGACGGACGGATTCGAGGCACCTCCTCTCGCCTTCGAGTTCCCATCCGAATCGACGGACTCAAGGCACCTCTTCTCTCCTTCGAATTCCAATCCTGACGGACGAACTCAAGGCACCACCGCTCGCCTTCGTGTTCCTATCCGGACGAACGGATTCAAGGCACCTACTCAAGTCATCGAGTTCCTATCAGTACAGACGGACTCATGGCACCTTCTGTCGCCTTCGAGTTCCTATTCGGACAGATGGGTTGAAGGCACCTCCAATTGCAATCGAGTTCCAATCCAGACGGATTGATTCAAGGCACCTCCTCGCACCTACGAGTTCCAATCCTGACGGACGGACTCAACGCACCCCATCTCGCCTTCGAATTCCTAACTAGATGGATGGATTCAAGGCAACTCCTCTCGCCTTTGAGTTCCAATCCGAATGGACAGACTTAAGGCACCTCATCTCTGCTTCGAATTCTTATCCAAACGAACAGACTCAAGGCACCTCCTCTGGGCCTTCGAGTTCCTATCTGGACAGACGGACTCATGGCACCTCCTCTCGCCTTCGAGTTCCTATCCGGACGGATGGGTTGAAGGCACCTCCAATTGCAATCGAGTTCGAATTCAGACGAATTGATTCATGGCACCTCCTCTCGCCTTTGAATTCCAACCCGAACGGACAGACTCAAGGCACCTCATCACAGCTTCGAATTCCTATCCAAACGGACAGACTCAAGGCACCTCCTCTCGCCTTCGAGTTCCTAACTCGACGAATGGACTCAAGGCACCCCCACTCACCTTCGAGTTCCTAACTGGACGGACGGACTCATGGCACTTCCTCTCGCCTTCTAGTTTTTTTTTTTTTTGCCACGAGAAAGGAGGGAGGCCCTCAAAATATATAAAAAGGAAAATTATGTACAAGAACGAAAGGGTGGGGAGGAGAACCAACCAAGCCAGAAGGCCCAAGGGTTCACAACCCAACCCAAAAATACAGACCGTGGGCCGAAACAACAGCCCAAGCAAACCAAATGCCAGGCAAAAGCCCACAAGAGGGCCAGGCCCAACCCAAAGAGGGCCAAGCACGAAAAGCCTGTCCAACAATACACAGGCAGACCAGGGGGCCCAAAACAAGAATCAAGATTGCCCGTGGAAAGAGCCAGTCCCTCCCCGGCCCAATAAACAAGCACCATCAGCACAAAGCATGGCACAGAGAAAATCCCATGCCACCAAAAAGCCCA
>JAMKQA010024670.1:0-13476 GCA_024699735.1 Posidonia australis
GCATTAACAATGCCTACATTTGACCCTCGGATTAACTTTTTCCTTTGATTTCACTTCTCCTTGATTTGGCATGTTTTCGGTCATTTTCATGCATGAGCATATAGAATAAGCAAGCATACATTCATCGGACCATTGACAGTAGGAAACCTAGAAAGACCGAGTTTTCTCGGGCGTATGGGGGTGCCTAGCCCCTTCCCCATGCGTAACCAGAATCCTTACCCTTTCTCTGGCCCGCATTCATCTTGCACTATCCCCCCTAGGCACGGATCACACATGCATTCTGCATTTTGTTTTGTTTCGTGATTTTCTTATGTTTGTTTTGGTTTTCCTTGTCTTTCCATTAAAAGACTAGGTGGCAACTCCTTTCCTCATCCTTTTTGTCTTCCCTTTGGTGTTTCCGAGTCTTGTCTCTTCCTCTGGATTCACCATTTTCGCCGTGACTATATCGAATCTCCCCGTGTGTTTCCTCACATCGGAGTAGGTTGGTGAACCGCCCCTAGGGGTTCCACCAGCATGGTCACAAGAACTGGCGACTCCGCTGGGGATAACCAGATTCTAGCTTTCGTTCTAGTTTCCCTACTTGTCCTTGGTTTGTTTGCTTTATGCTTGCTTGCTTGATGTTTGCTTGTACATATTTGACTGCACATGCCTTTTTTCGCTTTCTTTACACTGTTGCTATGCCACTGCACATGCACATGATCTGTTTCATGCTTTGTTTGTCGATACTTGCTTTTATTGACCTACTTGAGCACTACACCAGCACATGCCATTTTTTTACGCCTTTTGTCTCACTCTTGGATGCCATAATTGTGTGTTTTTCCCCTTCTTTTTGAATTTTCCATGATTAGGAGAGTAAAGACTTGTTTGCATCCCTATCTGGTCAAAATAAAACACACAAACTCAGTTGAACAATTAATAAGGACTAACTTGAGACAAATGCTCACAATCCCCTCTGGTCTAATAAAATGCATGTAAAAGACACAAAAGCATATCACATGAATGATCATTTTAGAAAGCATGCATCTTCTCCTCTCGGTCTACCCACAGTTTCCGAAGGACAATCCTAGTAGCCCGTTCTATAGCTTTGGCATAAGACGTGTTGCTAGTTTGTCCCCCCTTGTCCGGGGTCGTGTCGGTGCTAGTAGAGGGTACAACTCTATGCTACTGCAAGAGACGAGGCCACCAAATCACCACTCATTTACTGCCTGCGCTTTGGCCAGGATTTAGAGCGGGGACATTACTTTCTGACCAGAGTCAAAACCCAAACCTATGAGTGCGTCCCATGTGATCAGCCCCATGTGGGACATGCATGGTGAGAGAGAGCATGTTAGTAGCATTCATGTGCATGTTTTCCATTCATGCCACCCTAACAAACAATTGCATAGCTAACTTGTTTTCTTGTGTTGTCATGTCTTCATTCTTTTCTCTCTCTCTTTTCTACTGACACTTAGGGTTTCCTTCCTTTTTTTGTCAGGAATTGAGTTCTTTGCGAGTTCCTAGGCTTGAGCCTAGGAGTTCCTTTCCGTGACCACGTTCTTGAGGTATTGTTCTCGATTGTCTCTTCCCGAGCTATTCGTCGATTCCGACGGTAGCTCCTCGTAGGCGTCGTCCTTTTATTTGCAATCGCAGCCCCGTCCTTACCCGTTTGCGGTCCCTCATGGCCCAGCGAGATTCTGAGACTTCTGCACCTACTGTTCTGGAGGGGTTTCCTACTACTGCCCCTCCTCATTCCCTTGCCTTGACATCATTTACTGCTCTATCGCTCCATGGTGGCTTCTTCCTAGCACTAGGGGCTCCTCGTCCTCTGGTTTCGGGACACTAGCAGACCTTCACCGGTCTGGAGCCCACAACGGAGGCGGTTACTATAACAGCTTCCAGGGTATCTGATCTGACAGTGCCCTATCCTTCTGTTGATCCTCATTCACTGGACACTCAGTTTTCAGTGATTTTCTCTTCGTTAGGGATCCAGCCTACATCTTCTTTGAACTTTCAACCCCCTTTGACATCCCAGCCGCTTGCTGTTCCGACCCTTGGTACTGCCACCGATGGTTCCACCACCGTTCAGTCTCAACAGCTTCTGACCCTTGCTCAGAGGCTACAGAGCATGGCCTTCTCCTTGGATCCCACCCTAACTGCGCCTGTCTGTCCTATTCCAGAGGATCCTGTTCTGCCTGCTCAGGCTGTTCATGTAGCACCAGTCACCACACCTCTACAGTTGTCGCCACAACTTCCTGCTGTTTCGATAACGGACTTAGCCACTCTGCTAGTAGCATCTTATCCACAGCATGCACATCATCTTCCTCCGGCATCTGGTGGTTAGCCTCTCGAGCTGGCTGGAGTTCATCGGCCTCCGAACCCGACCATACCAGTTCAGTAGCTGTTGCTCCCACACACAAATGCATGCACCACACAGCATATACTCTCTTTACCCGTGCATCAGGTTCAGGCATCCGCATACACTCCACCATTGGTACACACGCACGGGTACGCTGGTCATCATGCCACAGCACCAGGTGGCGAGATGATAGATCTCGAGGACGACATGGGTGCTTTGGATACAGCGTACGCAGGACTCGCCCCGGCTGCACACTCAATATCAGCAGCAACGCCTAATGCACTTTGTGCCATGATGAATGACCAGGAGAAAGCTCTCCGACAAGTGTAGGGCAGGGACAACCAGTCTTTCTCATTCCGGGACCTCTACTACTTTCCAGAGGCGATTCTCCCACCGAACTTCCATATCCCAGAGTTTGAGAAAAACAACGGGAAAGGCTGCCCTATTTCGCATCTGAGGGCGTACTGTGGCGATCTCGCTCAGCTCCAGGCTAACGAGCGACTTCTTATTCGCCTTTTCCAGAAGAGTCTCACCAGTCCAGCTCTGAAGTGGTTCACATCGCTGGATATGGCCACCGTCAAGACTTGGAACGATCTGAGTCAAGCTTTTCTGGAGCAGTACTCTTTTAATCTCGACATGGTCCCAAAGCGTGAGGACCAGGTCGCAACCAGGCAGAAGCCCCACGAGCCGTTCGGGGTGTACGTCGGGTGCTGGCAAGCCCTTGCTTCTCAAGTGCGCCATAGACCCTCTAACGATGAGTCTATCGAAATCATTATTCGAGGAGTACAGCCAGCCACTGGGCCCTACTGAGCATTCAGCCCGTCACCACTTTCTCTGCCCTGATTAAAGCTGGCACCCGCGTAGAAGGTTCACTCAATAGCAGAAGCTTCCCTGCACTTGCAGCATTTGCCAAGCAGATGATGGCTTCTGGTGGATCCAGTAACACTAACAATGGCCACAACGAACCTAACACTAGATTTGGCAGGAAGAAGGAGTCAGCTAGGAATGTTGTGGCGTATGTGGGAGCTCCTACAATGCCAGCAAACGTGATGAACCCGCCAGCTCGTAATCAGGTCATTTAAGCACCTACATCTAGGGCACTACGCACTTCACAGATCACAACCACCACTGAACCGGTCTACTAGCCAGCACCGGCAAGGCAAGGGCGCTACTCAGGATCCAAGCGACCTCCACGCTCTGAGAGGGACTACACTCCTCTGGTTGAGCCTTTGAGTGTCATTTTGCCTAAAGTAGCATCACTACTGAGGCTTCCAAAAATCTGCCCGCCACTGAATCCACTTCCTCAGTGGTTTAAGGCGGATTTATTCTGCAATTTCCATAGAACCGCTGAGCATTCTACGGACAACTACTATACACTCTGGAACGCTATTCAGGACTTGATTGACCGTAAGGTCATCACCCATAACACTCAGGAGGCAGAGACTAGGCCCGTTGCACGAACGCCGCACGCATCTGCATCCACATCAGGCAACATAGTTAGCCAACCTCTGCCTAAGCATGCACCAGGGACTTCGGGAGTCCATTTCCTGTCTTGGGATGAGGTCAAACCTTTTGATCCTTCTCACCTCATCCATGATGTTTCTAAGCCCATTTCTTTTCAACTGAGTCAATCTTTCCTTGATACTGTTAATTCTTCCGTGAACATGATTCAGTTGACTGCTCGACCGAGGCGTGTGGCTACCAGTCCCATCGTGCAATCCGCCCCACCAACGGTCTGTTTGTTAGCCAGACCAAGGCAAAACTCGGCCCACCAAATGCCAGAACCCTCTTTGCCAGCACCAATTCCTATAGAGTTAAGAGCCCGTGCTCCTGTGGTTATCAACCTGACACAGGACACCCACCGCATGCCCTACAGTTACACCGCTGAAAAGTGCACAGAGGTAACGCGGTCGGGAAGGGTATACATGGCCTTAGCCCTAACAAACAAGACTAATCAGCTTGTGGCCTCATCTACCCAAGTTAGAGCCAGCATTCCTGGTCCAAACCCCGAAGAAACCATCACCAGAGCTAATCCTACCACCAGAACCGATCCACCAGTAGCCGACATTACCGCCCATTTGAAGAAAATTAAGCCAGATTTTTCCATCTGGGACCTTATCCACACCTCGGCTAAACATAGAGAAGCATTTCTCTGAGTCTTCCAGGCTACCCATGTTTCCTCAACAATACAACCCTCAGCCTTGGAAAATATGGTGGGAATGATAGCTGCACCTAAGGTCATTTCCTTCTCCATCACTGAGCTTCCTCCGGTAGGGGCAAATCATAATCAGCCCCTATTCATTACGGTGCAGTAGCATAATTTCCACATTCCACTTACACTAGTTGATAATGGTGCCGGTTTGAACGTCTGCCCCTTGCGAACTGCAAGTCAGGTGGGCTTCAAATCGGAGGACATTACACCGGCTGTAAAAGGAATGACGGCCTTTGATAACACGCACCATGATGCTTTAGGGATTCTAGTTATTCCTCTGATCATTGGCCGTGCCTGTTTCGAGGTTGAGTTTTACGTCGTTGACCTTGAACCATCCTTTAATCTTCTACTTGGGCGCCCTTGGCTCCACAAGCATCAGGTCATCCCCTCAACCCTCCATCGCATGATAAAATTCCACTGGAACAATGACATCGTTGTTGTAATGGCGGAAAACCACGAAAAGGAGAAGGTTGAGGTGGTTTCTACAGTCTCCTCCCATACTGTACACTTTGATTCTAGGCCCTCTGATGTACTCTACCGCGTCGACTGTTTTGAACTGGTCAATTTCATTCCAATTCTCGAGCGTGCCAGTCATTTAGCCGCTTTTGGCAATCCCTTTTTGATGGTCGAGAATTTGTGCCAAAGATGGGGGTATGAGGAAGGAGCACCTCTCGGGCGAAATGGCCAGGGAATCGTAGAACCAATTGCCGCGGAAAGAAGACACGAGTTTGAAGGACTAGGTTTCGAGGGCAAGCCACAGGACAGATGCGCAAGGCATCGTAAGTTTCAAAAGCTCATTATTCCACGAGATTTATACAATTTTGTCTGTGCGGGATTGCTGGATCCCAATCGGAATTTCTTGCTTGCAGAATCTGAGTCCAATGAGCCCGTCAGTGAGTCAGAATGGGTATGCATAGAGGACTACTACTCAGAGGAGAAATTATGGACTTCAGAATGGGTTCAATGTCATCCGTGTCCCCAGGGATAGCCATGCTAACATGGCCGCCTCCAAAGTCAGCAAAAGGTCTGTCTACCAATCCGTTTGCAGTTTGGGATGCAGTAGGGGTAGAGTCAGCAGTAACCGCATCAGAGCAGCAAACAGAGGTAAGAGGGCTACAGCCAATGCAGCCGAAACAAGCACCTGAAATACCGTTGAAGACCACCGGCACTTACTTTGTGGATCCCCATCCGACGAAGAGGAGGGAGATGCCGTGGTAGCTCAAGTAGATAACATGCTCAGCGATTTAGAGGTCTTATTTCAGGAGCAGTTATCAGTGCTGGCTGAGGATGCGTAGGATGAAATCAGGCACAGGAAAGGGAAAGCAGCAATGACAGAGGACAAGGAAGAATCTGCAGCAACACCGGGTCAGTCTGCAATCATGACCCTTGAGGAAAATAAATCATCAAATGCTAGACCAGAGGAGTTTATCTCCTATCAGCCGGGAGGCGGGTCCAGGTGGCATTACCAAGCTTGGCCCCATTTGAGAAGTGGTGTCCAAATAGACAAGATCCTTAGTTAGGCTCAGGGGGAACCCAGGCAGCAGCACTCACATCAGTCAAACAGAGGACAGCTTCCCACCTGTTGCACATGCTGTACAGAGACAGCATGATAGAAAAAGCTTTTGTTCATCAGAGGTAGAATAGTCAGGCAAGCTTAGAAATATCAAAGCCAAAAATCATTAGGGGTGCATACAGGGAAATCATCGAATGGTCCCTTATGGACATGGACCGCATCGAACAGTCAGAGCAAGTTAATTCATGCTACCTAAAAAAGTACTATCAGTGATCACAAAAAGAGTGTCCTCACTCTGCGACACCAACACTTTCCCCCATGCATGCATCCATGCTCTTTCAACATTCATGTAGCTCTGCATCACAACGCACTAAGCCTTGTGCAGAATATGCATATGTAGGGCATAGTTCTCTTGCATTAACGCATGTATGGATCTTAGTCCGATGATGATAAGCGGAATAAGCTAGCCAATGTTGGGAATGCGTAGCACCTCCTCAGGTAGATACTATTCAGGAACCTAGAAAGTGACGGAGCCACCTTTCATTGTGAATTGGGCGAAGTATCCAAACTTCTCATGAACCCTACACCTCCTAGAGGGAGATAAAATGTTAGGGGTGAGAGTGTGAAAAATTATAATAAAAATAAAATATCTATGAAAGGGCATAAAAAAATAAGAAGACAGAAGTCACAGATAGAAGTCCGCCCTAAAGAGATAAGCGTGTCGGGTAACCCTGTCCCTCAAGTTTATCTTGGAGAGGAGTTGGAGTCAATACCTAGGAGAACTGTCCAAAAGGGCCTAGCCACCCCTTTAAGCAAGCAATAGCTCCCCACCATAGACCAAGTACCTATTACCTCCAAGCCAGGGATAGGGTGAGCCCACATGCCTTTGAGGGAGAGAATAAGGAATTACTAAAAATAAAAAGCACGGGTATAGTCCAGTGGGATTTGGAATGGAGCCCAAAACACAATGACCCGTTTCCAGAGAGCCACTCGAAAAACTAGAAGCTTGGATAGAGTCTCGTGAGGTCTGGTGTTGCCATTCCTTTATACTTGGCTTTAGGCATCCCAACGCTGAGGACGCAAATAAGATCCAGCAAACCATTTGACATGCATACATTTCTTCTTGCAAACAAATATCCTAATAAATGTCGCAGGGTGCCACTTGGTTCTCTTGTCTTGAATATGAAAGCATCTTTCAATTCAAGAAAATCAAGAGGACATCACCTAAACCAGGGGCATGTAAGCTGCTCTGGTTGGTTTGGGACCATTTGTGTCAACCAGGGGCATGTCAGCTGTCCTATGGTTGATCACACTGAGCCGGTACTTGACCAGGGACATGTAAGCTGCTCTGATTGGTTAAGAGTCATTTCTGTCAACCAGGGGCATGTCAGCTGTCCTATGGTCGCACACTTTGAGTCAATTGCTCGACCAGGGGCATGTCAGCTGCTCTATAGGTCGAAAATACTCAATGATCGATCGAATGGCACAGTCAAACAATTCCAGCTCTCCAAATTTACTGTTCTTGTCTCACTACCTGGATGCTTGGTTAAAACTAGTTGGTAACTAGGACCTCCCCTCCAGATTGTGCACAAGATTTAGTCCATTCAGCAATTCCCTGTTCAGTTAGCTGCAGTCTTCAGTTCTGGGCCAATTTCTCTAATTCTTTCAATACCATTTTAGCTTTTATCTGTCTGCTTTAGTTCTGCTAAGTGTTGTTGAACGAGACAAAGTGAAAATCTGTTTCTGAAGAATAATGTTTTGAACATGATCTACAGGAGATCGTTGACTACTTCTAAAGAGTCTCAAGCCAAGCAAAGCTGAGGTATCTTGCAGATCATGGGGTATCCTACAATGGTTGTACCCACACAGTGCTCAAATGTTCTCCAGGCTTGGATCAAACAGTTAACTGAAAGTGACCGCAATAAGCTGCGGATTTGGGGAATCTCTACAAAGCTTCTAGACATCGCAAAAGTGGATGTTTCCCGATACTTTTTGTGTGTGGCTGCCCGATTCTCGAAGCCGAATCATCACGTGTTCCGCTTTGGGAGAATCAAGCTGACCCCTACTCTAGAAGAGGTGCACAGAATCTGTGGCCTGCAGAGATTCCTGGGACCCACAGTGTTCTTGCGGCGTGACAGGTATTCCTCAGTGTTGAACGAGATTACGGGCCTACCGACCAACTCATTTGTACTGACGGACTGTCTCCTATGTTGAAATTGGCTTACTTTGACAACGTGGCTGGAATGCGTGCCTCCCTAGGTCGTCCGCTTCCTGGGAGAGTTAATCTTCAGCCATGGTCAGATGGTTATAAGCATCGAAGTTGCTGAAATTGCCTTCGCAGTTGTCACCCAACAAATAGATCTGGCTCCAGTCCTCCTGGCGGAAACTTACCGGGCGCTAGTTCGTTCATTGCGGCGCTGTCGGCATTTCTATGGCTTTGGAGCTTTTATGCAAGTATGGATGGCTGCACATCTAGGTGTAACAGTCCTACGCCCACACCGAGCCGCCTTTGAGTCCTATTGCCAAAGTGGCCATGTGCACACTCTCACCTCAGTCCAGAAGGATTACGAGCGACTACAAAGCCTAATGGAACAGAAGGTCACATGGCGCATTATTCCGTCAGCTTCTTGCAACTTTAAAGCGATCTTCAATACAACAGACATGCGGCTTATCGTCCTGCCGAGGTTGACTGGTGGAGTGGAATATCACCCAGTCCGTGTGATGCGGCAGTTCGGTTACCAGCAGGATTCTCTGGCTCAGGGACAGATGCCAGCATGATTCAAAGAATACCCCCTGAGCACCTACACTCTGACTAGGGAGCTATCTCGCCTGCTCAATCGCTCTGTATGCTCAAAAGATCTCCCAGCCATAGAAAGGAGAGATTGCACAACAAACTATGAAGCTGAAGTCAAGGAAACTTGGCCAATCTGCAGTGCCGCCCCGAGTTGGACGCTTTTTACCAAGGCCTCAGGCTCCAAGAGACCCAGAGATGAAGAGGACTCTTAATGTTTGCATCATGTTACTGTTTCTTACAAATTGCAGCACACGTAAACACTCAATTGATTGTGATAATATATACAGCAGAACATCTCTAACCAGTCTGTTTGATTAATCATGGTTGATGCGGAGCGAAGATTGCGACCCTAACAACACGTGCAAGACTAGTGCCATACTGTGCTCTCCTCTGCCTGTCGACTTGGCACTGGGGCCACCCAGATAATAGCCGAGTATCTCATTTTTGCTGCATTCTGGACGGATGGAGTTTTTTACAACTTCCATGCCAAATTAAGACATTCTCTCTCACCTGTGAGATCCAATCCAGACGGATGGGATCGGGTCCTATCCAGATGGAAGGGATTATGGCATTCTCTCTCGCTTGTGAGATCCTATCCGGACAAACTTCAGTGCCCCTCTTGTTTTCGTTCGGGTTCCGCTCCGTGTTGTTCCTTTCCTCTTGTGGGCTGGTATCCTGAACTTCCCAGGCAATCCCTGTGGTGCCTAGTGG
The DNA here is from genome assembly GCA_024699735.1 of Posidonia australis. NCBI lineage: Eukaryota > Viridiplantae > Streptophyta > Magnoliopsida > Alismatales > Posidoniaceae > Posidonia > Posidonia australis. The sequence goes on from JAMKQA010024670.1 coordinate 9,566, forward strand.
ATTCCCCACTCTCTTTGTTTCCTCTCGTTGTTCTGGGCTGGTAGCCCGAACTACCCGGATGACTTCCGTGATCAGTCATTTCCGGGTCGGCAAGCACTGTGAGTCTTGTCTGGTGCTTTTTGCGACAAGTGCGACAACCAGTCATGTCTCTTAGGAGCTGATTGGTCGTCAGCTTGTCATTTCTTAATCTTTTGTGCTTGGCCTTGGCTGTAGCGGTAGGATCTCTGGAGTGGACCCTTGGTATGTTCCTGACTTATGGTTGATTGCCTGTGGGTAACTCTTGTTTGTGGATTCACGTGGGGTGTCTTTGTCAACCCTGAGCATCGGTCTCTGTTCTACTCGACCTTCGACCTCACTCAGGGAGGGGCATCTGTAGACACCCCAATTTCTGATTTTGCAGGATGGAAATGTGGTAGCAGAGCTTAAACCCTCATCAAGCCATTAAATTCATGAAGACCCATTTGATCCATTTGGGCCCATCTAAACCCATCTGGGTCCAGGGGGGCCCACAAGGCCCACATAGGCCCATAGAGGCCCATGAAGCCCACAAGCCCGTGAAGGCTCACCATGAACAATCTAACCAATCTCTTTTCTTCCAATCCACACTACTTCATCTCCACATCTATTAACCATTTACCAATTTTTACTAAGATTACGTAAATCATCCTCTTTGAACCCATCTTCTTCACCCATCTCTCACTGAACCCACTTGACCTTCATTAATCTATCATGGTTTAGCCTCAAGTCCTCCTTCCCTTCTGAGTTCAGCCCAGCTTGAGCCCCATCAGTCCAGCATCATAGAGCAGCTCTAGCCGTCCGATCAGCCATCGTCGGAGCTCTGGATCGCCGTTCATCTCTTGCCGACAGCCAAGGGGACAAGAGGGGACAGCCGTTAGAGATGTTTGTTAGTCTGTTAGGAGGAGCGCCCTGTTTGTTAGAGGAGTGGGCCAGGATGTTACGAGTGAGAGCATTCTGTTACAGAGTTTGTTGGGTCGTCGGATTGTTGGGTTCACTTATATAAAGAGCAGGCCACACACATTCAGAGGAAGGAGACACCCCTAGACCACTCGACAGAGAAAATTGAGAGCGAGAGAGAGAGAACCAGAGTGCCAGAACGAGGAGAGCACAGTAGAGGAGCAGAGCCAGTGTCACTCCTAGAGCTCCGGCGACGGTCTCCAGCCATGTACACAAGTTAACCTCTCTTAATTTCTTGAAATCAAGTCTTCCTGCCCTCGTCTCTCTTTCTGGAGTGGTTCCAAGAGATCCAGAGCAATCCCTTGGCCTCCGGTGCTCCACCGTGCCCCGCCGTTGCCCAATTCTGACGACAGAGGTAGGGGGGCAATCCAGGAAGTCTCCTGGATCCCTGAGCCCTCTCTCCTCCTCCTCTGGTCTTCCCGGAGCTCGCCGTGCCCTGCCGTAGCCGGTCCGACGCCTCCAGAAAGCCACGCGAAGTTTGCCGGAAAAGCCTCCCGTAGCCGCCGTCGTCGGAGAAGAAGGCCCTGTCCGAGCCTACTCGCCGCTCCGAGCCTAGTCATGGTGATCCAGCCCCACGGCGACCTTCCTCAGCCTCCCACAAGTGTGCCCGAGCCTCTCGATCCACGTCACAAGCCCCCTAGCGTCCCAACAACGCCGCTCGCTGGAGGAAGCCGCGGCAGTGACGGTCAGGCCACCACCTCGCTCCATCAGCCTCCACGCCGCTCCAGAGTAGCCCTGATACCTCCTCGCACCCTCCAGAAGTTCCAGACGCAGCGCCGTCTCCATGGATGCCTCCAGCCACCTCCGAAACTTCACCAAAACAACCCGACGGCAAGCTAGGTGGGGAGGTCATTCTAGCCTATGGATTTCCCATCCGCGCCGTTGGATGTGTTCCTCTACTCTCCTTCTTGCTTCCCGTGGGATCAAATCTAAGATCAGACCACGGGAAGGCCTTCATCTTCTTTCCATGATGGTCAACGATGGCGGAGCTCCGTCGTCGGTGCCGTCATCTTCTTCTTTTAAATAAAAACATTTATTGTTTTAAATAAAATATGGAAACATTGTTTTTCTTGCAAATAGGTCCTTTTGGAATTACTTTTTGGTCTTTTTATTGCATATAGGTCCTGCCATCATTTTTTCTAAAATGTTTCGAATAAAGTTTTAACTGAAAATATTACGTGTTTTACCCTGAACAATTAAAATAATGTTTTCTGAGTTTAAAACTTTAGTAAAAGCCCCTAGAGTCTTTGAAACGTGTTTTCTTCCAGATATTTTGCTAAAAAGACCCTAAGCTTTCTCAAAATGTTTCTGACAGTTCATTTTTACAATGGAAATTGCATATAAGCCCTCATATTTCTAAAATGTTTCTGAAAGCTTTATTTTGCTGGCTTAATTGCTTGTTAGCCCTCGTACTTCTCTGAAACTTTTCCAGAAGCATGTTTTCACTAGAAAAATTGCATTTAGACCCCTGTCTTTTACAAAGGACGATCCTAGCAGCCCGTTCTATAGCTTTGGTGTAGAACGTGTTGTTATTTTGTCCCCCCTTGTCTGGGGTCGTGTCGGTACTAGTAGAGGGTACAGCTCCTTGCCACTGTAGGAGATGAGGCCACCAACGCACCACTCGTTCACCGCCTGCGCTTTGGCCAGGATTTAGAATGGGGACCTTACTTTCAGACCAGAGTCAAAAACCTAAAACCTATGAGTGCGTCCCATGTGGTTGACCCCACATGGGACATGGATGGTGAGAGGGTGCACTTTAGGACATTCATCTGCATTGTGTGTCATGGCGTGCCACATTAATAACTCGCATTTGTCTTTGAGTCATTGTCCAGGTTCTGATACCTCTTTCTCTTACCTGTTTTCTCAAGTACTTTGTTGCAAGATCCTCAGCCAGGAGCTCGGGTGTCTCCGTCGCGGGCGGCTTCCCATGGTTGTGTTCTCTTGTCTTTTCTGAGCTATTGGTCACTTGTCGACTGCAGTTCATCTTAGAGCTCGTGCGTTTGTCCTCTTCCACAGCTCCCTTATTTCACTTGCGGATAGCCATGGCCCTGCAGACCCGCAAGCCTCCTGTTGTTGTTCTGAAAGGGGTCTCGCCCTCACGTCCTCCTTCTCACACTTTGACTGCTTCTCCTTCCCTCTATGCATCCTGATTTGGGAATCAGGGAGGATCCTTATCTTCTCTTCCGGGACAACGGCAAACAGAAGTCCGTCTAGGGACCGTCACTGATTCAACTACGGTGACTACCACGTGGGTCCCAGAAGTTCTGCCATATGCACCCTATTACTCGGGCCCTCCTGTTTCAGGTGTTCAAGGAGCTGTGGATTTATCTATTTTAGGGTCCATTCTTGTTCCGCTCGTGCCTTCTGACCTATCTTTTGGTGGGTCTTCGACCACGCAGGCTCAGTGCTTGAGGGCTTTGGCCCGAGAGTTCGAGCGCATGGCCCTTTCTCTTGATCATGTTGAGAGTCCTTCTCCTTCAACCTCTGAGGTTCCAGTGCAGACCACTATAGTATTGCAGGCTCACCTCACTACTTTATCGCCCATACCATCGCCCCAGCATCCCACTACTCCGACGATGGGGGCGCTATCTTTGCCTCCTGCACCATAATTGCATTGGTCATAGTGTAGACACCCTAGTTTTTACTAATCTTGCAGGAAGGGTCTGTTGACTGAGTTCAAACCCTAACCTAGGCCTTTTAGTTCATGGGGACCCAATTGGGCCCATGAAGGCCCATTACACCTTGGTTGAGCCAGTTGGGGCCCATCACACCATTTAAAACCTATCAGACTTCATGCAAGCCTATTTGAGCCCATTTGGCCATTTTGGACCCAATTATCCCAATCAGGGCCCATGTGGGCCCACCAGGCCCACATAGGTCCATTTGAACCCAATTTAGGTCCTTTCAGCCTTATTAAACCTAATTAGGCTCATTCA
>JAMKQA010024671.1:0-11526 GCA_024699735.1 Posidonia australis
CATAGATCCATGCCAAGCTTCTAAATGTGTTCAGATTTTCATATAAATCCATGCCAAGCTTCTAAATGTTAGAATCATGCAGTAGAGATAACATAACTTGTTTGTGTTTTGATTGGGTTTGCTCGTATCATGTTCTTTTCCATTGCACTTTGCATGTTTTCATACATGAACCCATCAACTCATTTTAGTTTTAATTACATGATTAATAAGATGGCTTTCGATCATGTGCATCCAATCATGTTTTCAGTTCTTAACAATGGCATAAATCAATCTACATTAACATGAGTTACCCCTCTCTTCTCTAGGATGGATTCTGGATCAGATTGCAGTCTGATCCAGATTCTCTGGAGCGCACCACTCAGGCGCACCACACCAGCGCACCACCCTGGCGCACCAAGAAGGTGCACCAGACTGGTCAGAGAGCAGATCATTCACTTTTGCATCCTTGTTTGCATGGTTTTTTCTAAGGATTTTGAGCTTGATAGTTTTATCAATTGTTCACTAATATACCATGATTTTGCATGCATGTTTCCAGTTTTAAACTAGATCATTTTACAATTGTTTTCTCCCCTTGGATATTCAGTCTTGAGCAGGAATTTGGTAGGTTGTTTGCACCTTACTCCTACATGGAGAGTCTATGCATCAGCCCATGATCCAATGTCATGACTGAATCTTGTTTTTCTCACTTAGCATAAGATAGGTAGGATCTTGTGTGAGGCTACTAGCCTTTGAGCACAAGATTCACAAATCATTGCATAGCATACTTTCCGAGTTTTATAAAGAGTTTTACGCTGCACACTTTTCCAGAATGCATTCTCTCTTGTAAACTGGCTTTGCATAGTCTTCTGTTTTCACTCAACACATCTTTCTAGCCCACCTAGGAGCATATAGGTGGCGCACCAACCTGGAGCACCAGTCTGGCACACCTAACAGGCGTAGCAGCCTGTTTTCAGTAGTACACAGCAGGTTTTTATATGATTGTAGCATGTTTTCTTACTTCGATTTGCTTCTGCATTTTTATGGTTTTTTTTCCTGGATATATCAAGAAGGCATAACTCTGTTTTCTGCCTTTTCCATGCATCTTAGATTGCATTAGGCATATAGCAAAGCAAGGATGATAAATTGCTCAAGATACTAGATCCATGATCTTATTTATGCAATATCTCTACATCAACCCTTGACCCGTTATGAGAGTGATATTTCTGAGCATTAGGACACACCCTTACACACCATGCACCCATATTTTAGACACCACACACATAAGCATGGCATGCCATATCGCCCTCGGGCGCAAAGCAAAGGTTGAAAAGCCGACATTTCATAAGCAATAGAGAAACCAATAGAAGACCGATTTCTTCAGGCGCACGAGGGTGCCTAATACCTTCCTCGTGCGTAACAGGGATCCTTACCTATATTTTGTAGTTCATGACCTGCTTTTCCATTACATGATTTGCATGTTTTTTATGGTTTTCCTCATCTTCCATTTTAATAGACTAGGTGGCGACTCCTACATTTGTATTTTTTATTGTTGTTTTTGCCGTGACTTTGCCGACTTTCGCATATTTTGCCATTTCTCGCCGGCATGGTTACAGGAACTGGCGACTCCGCTAGCGATAACCAGATCCCGGCTTTGTTTTGGTTTCTCTTTTGCTTCGGCTTTCTCCTTGCTTGCTTTGTTTTTCCATGCCATGCTTTGTTTAGTGGTGTCATTTTGCATGCATTCCCTTTGTTATGTTGTTTTTCCTTTTACACATTTGCCATGTCACCACTTTTGCACATATTATTGCACATTTTTGCACCTACTCTTGCATGTTAATTCGTGGCTAAATTGCATGTTTATTTCCCTTCCTGTACATGCCATGCCTTGGAGATTAGAGACGTGTTTAATCCCCCTTTTGGTTAATGAAAACATAAAAAACAAAAATCAATAAATAAGGCAAACTAGGGACAAATTGCAAATCTTCCCCATGGTTTAATAAGCTTGCAAGTAAAAAACTCAAAGCATACATTGCATACATCATATAGGGCATGCATCTTCTCCTCTCCTTGGATTATCTATACAGTCTACGAAGGACATTTTTCAGTGGCTCATCCTATAGCTTTGGCGTGGGATGAAAAATCGAGTTTGTCCCCCCTTGTCCGGGGTCGTGTTGGTGTGTAGAGGGTACAGCCTACTGCTTTGGCAGAGGTCGAGGCCCTGAAAGCACCACTCGTTCACTGCCTAAGCTTTGGCTGAAATTTAGAACAGGGACCTTAATCTTTCTATCCTTGAGTCGGAGACTTATTCACCCTTAGTGTGTGAACCCGGAGTAGACAGCTTAATAGGACATCCCTAGTTGGTGAGAGTGTGCATACTAGGGGCATGCATTTGCATCTCATGCCAACAAAATCATTGCATCTTTTCTAATTTGTTTGTTTATGTGCATAGGATTTCTGATCTGTAAGTTTCCTTAGCCTGAGCTCAAGATCTTTCCTTTCACTAACTCTGTTTGCAACCTTATTTTCGATCGCATCTCCCGAGTTATTTGTCACTGCCGATGATAGCTCGTCCTAGGATTTGTCATGTTCTTCCTAGCCACAGTCCAATCCTTACTCACTCGTGATCCACGATGGCCCAGCATGCCTGCGAGTCCCTCTCCCCTGCTGTCCAGGAGGAGGTCCCCGCCTCAGGACACTCTTCCTTTGTGTCTGTTCTTGTCATCTCTGCTGCCTCCACTTTTGCCTTAGCCACTGGAGGACCTTCACCACCTCATTTCCATGTCCCTGTGGCAGCCTCGCCTTTGGGACCACCTATCTGGTCTTCTCCTGCTGTCGGGGCCACAGCAGTCGAGTCTGTCTCTCCTCAGGGCTATGTGTTTACTAGCTCTCCTCCCTCTGCCGTTGTTTTAGTAGTAACCACCCCCCAGTTTCGACAACTGGGATCTCAGCCTCTTGCTTCCTCCCCTGTTTTGCCTCCTTCTCTTGGAGCCATCAGCGACGATCCCGTTACCGCGCAGCTGCAACAAATGTCGGCCCTCGCCCAGCAACTGCAGGGATTGGCACTAGCACTCCAGCCCTTCCCAACTTTGTCTTTCCTGGCTCCCGAGTTGCCTACGCAACCGGCTTTAGAACCACAGTTTGCACTTGCTGCACTCCCTCCACAGCCGTCGCCATCCTTTGTCTCTCCGACGATAGGGATGTCGACACTACCCTTTGTTACACCAGCACAACACCTACCACAGCATGCATCCCTCCTATCTGTTGGCCAACCTCCTAGGCCAGCGGGAGCACTACCATCCGTGAGCATTGTACCCGAGACCATCCCTATTCAACAACTCTTGCTCCCACATTCTGCACCACTCATTGCACCACCCCCTGCATTGCCTTCACCCTTGTATCACACACAAGCTTCATCCTTTATCCCACAGCACACTGCACCTATGCACAGGTACACTGGCCATCCTGCCGTAGCACTAGACAGCGAAATGGTGGATCCGGAGGAGCCCTTAGGGGCGACCGATACAGTGTACGCGGTACCCGCCTCTACTGCACAGTCCACAGCTGCAGTAGCTGCAGATGCTCTCCTCGTGAGAGTAAATGATCTGGAGCATACTCTCTGACAAGTGCAAGGTGGGGACCGCCAGTCCTACCAATTCTGGGACCTCTATTATTTCCCAGAGGCAACTCTCCCCTCGAATTTTCATAATCCGGAATTTGAAAAATATAATGGTAGGGGCTACCCAATTGCCCATCTCAAAGCCTATTGCAGAGACCTCGCTCAGCTCCAAGCTGACGAAAGGTTGTTAATCCGCCTGTTCCAAAAGAGTCTCACGGGGCCCACGTTGAAGTGGTTCACTTCCCTCAACATGGCCACCATCAGGACTTAGGACGACCTTACGCAGGCGTTCCTGGAGCAATATTTCTTTAATCTCGACTTAGTCCCAAAGCGGGAGGACTTAGTCGCAACCAAGCAGAGGCCCCAAGAAACATTTGAGGAGTATCTTGGACGTTGGCGCTCCTTGGCTTCACAAGTCAAAGATAGACCCTCCGACGAGGTGTCTATCGAGATCGTGATTCGAGGAGCATAGCCAGTAGTCGGGGCTCTGCTCAGCATTCAGCCAATCACCACTTTTCTACACTGCTTCGGGCGGGTGCCAGTGTTGAGAGTTCACTGCGTGGCGGTAGTTTTCCAGCACTCTCTGCATTTTCCAAGCAAGCTGCTTCCTCACATAGTGGCGCTAGCAGCAGCAGCAACAACGGCAACCCCAATGCTAATCCACCCCGGAGACGGGATCCCTCCAAGGATACAGTTTCTTACATTTGATCCCCTACTGCACCGGCAAATGTTCATCCGCCCCCTCAGCACCTAGTAGTTTATGCACCCACGCCTACACCTATAGCACCTCATGCATCACACATCACTCCCACTACCACACCAGTTTATCCTCCCCCTCAGGTGGTGATGCGCCTGCCATTGGCACATCCTCAGCCAAGGCGGCAATGCCGTGACAGGCGCCACTTTACCCATTTAATGGAACCGTTGAGCATGGTATTCCCTAAAGTCACATCCCTCTTGAGGCTGCCTGAGGTGTGCTCACCGCCTAGTCCGCTTCCTGCCTGGTATAATGCAAATGCATTCTGCAATTTCCATCAGGTCACGGGTCACTCGACGGACAATTGTCTCACATTAAGGAACGCAATCAAGGATTTGATTGACCAGAAGGTCATTGTGATTCATACACAGGCAGCAAGCCTCGAGCCCGCACCAGTAGCTGCACAAGCACCACCAGCACAACCCAATATAGTTAGCCAACCATTCCCCCAGCATTCAGACCCTGGAGCAGCAGGCCCCTCGGGAATCAATTCCATCTTTCTTGTTGATTCTGTCTGATCTTTTATTTGTCCTATCAATCTTATTCATTTTCCCTTGCCAGTTGTATCTATCCTTCCTCGGTGGTTCCGAGGAATCTTTAGTGTAATTCGTCCTACCGTTGAGGCAATCACTGGTTTTCTGTATCGTGTCAACCGATTTAAGCTAGTTAATCGCAATCCCGCTCTTGTGTCTATCAGCCACTTGGCCATTCACAACAACCTTTGCCTAGTGGTCGAAAACTTGTGTCGCAACTGGGGATACGAGAAAGGAGCCCCTTGGGCAATATGGCTAAGGAACCGTTGAGCCGATCAAGGCGGAAGAATGAAGAGAGCACAAAGAATCGGGATACGGGCATCAGAACCAGTGGAAGAGATCCCCTGTGCTCAGGTAAGTCCCCAAAAACGATCATTTCCCACGATTTAACTCACTTTACCAGTGCAGGAGTATTGAATCCAAACCGGAGTTTGCCCATAGCCTCAACAGTTTTCAGAAGAATTTTCCTAAGAACGGTCACTCAGAATCGTCAGCATTGCATCAAGCAACAGCAGTACCAGATCTTGCACAGAAAGCAAACATAGAGAGCCTGAACAACTTGGAGATCTGGACATTTTTACTCGAAGAACAATTGGAAGTGCTCGCGGAGGACATAACAGAGCACGACTAAATTAAGGAGGGAAAAACAGTTGTCTCACCACTGTAGCCAGAATCACAAGGCCCAAGCTTCAACTATGGTCCCCCAAATCGAAGAAAGCCTTCACTGGACTAATGGTTGGCATCCATCAGCATCTCCTAACTAGAAGTACTACCAATGATCGTCGGCCACTCCCGAGCCTTGCGAAGCATTCCATTGAAGGCCATGCATCTTTATGTTTTTGCTTACTGCATCTGCACATCACCCAAATCGCATCATCTGCATTGTACTTTCCTTTCATTTGCATTGTAATATGAACATTGGCATAACTATTGCCCGATGAGGAAAATCGGAAGCCTGCCTGTTTAGGAAGAGTTTGATCCTCCTCATGTGTTACTACCAGTGTGACCTAGGGAGTGAGGGAGAGACTATCCATGGGAAAGTGGGCGAAATGAACAAATTCCTAAGGGACCTACAACTCCAGAGGGAGAAAAAAATGTTAGGATGAAAGTGAGAATGCGAGCCAATAAAAAAGAAAACATAGACTTCGGAGCACAAAAGAAATACGAAGATAGAAGTTGCAGACAAAAGTAGGCTCCAATGAGAGAGGCATGTAGGACGACTCTATTCCTACCGCATAACTTGGAGAAGAGTTGAAGCGTACACCTACCAAGTCCACTTGTTCAAAGGGACTAGCCTCCCCTTTTATATCAAAGTGAAAGAGCAGCCACCCCTCAGCCTAGGTGTTTATTACATCTAAGCAGGGATAGGGTAAGTCGGCATGCCTTTGTGGGAGAAAAAGAAAATGAATTATTAAAAAACAAAAAGTAGGTATAGGGCCCTAGGAATTTGACATGGAGCCCATTTTACCCCAGAAATCCATTGGTTGAGTGAGAGCCACCATAAACCCAGGAATCTAGGTAGCACCAAGTGAGTCGAGGACACAATCTAATTCCTTGTAGCAGGCAATCAAGACTTCCTCGGCGCTGAGGGCATATCTTCTATACACAATGCATAAATCTTGCTTCCATCTTATAAGCCTTGCATAAATCATTTGACATTAAGCATTGGCGAGTTCACCAGTTTTGCATTTTGCATCGCTTTGCAAGGCATTTGTCCGCATTCCAACCAGGGGCATGTCAGCTGCCTTTTGAGTAGGAATTTTGGCAAAAAGGGATCTTCAACCAGGGGCATGTTAACTGCTTTTTGGTTGGAGTTAGGTCTTTGACTAGGGGCATGTCAGCTGCCTTTCTAAGTCACGAAGATCAAGGGGACAGTACTACTTTTGTGACCATGCAGATGAGACTTTTCACAAGCACTTCTGGTTAGGCCTGTCAATTCACAGAAGCATGGCCGTCACGGCACATGAAACAGGCTGGTGGCATGCATAGCAATAGCCTGCAGACCCTTCAGACTTCTTCCAAGCAAGCTCTGTCTGCCTGAAGCAAAAAAGACATGGAAAATGGATTTCCAGAATCCAGCCACAGCATATAACAAGTGCCATTTCACTTCAACCATGGCAATATTCAACAATAAAGAGGACATGCCCCAAGCCCGCAATTGCTCGCGGTCCTCAGCAATCAATACACCAAACCATATTTGCAGAATATCAAAACAATGGTCAGGTGTCACCATGGTTGGATATCCCTACACGGCACATGGGCTAGCAGATATGACAGTTATCCAATGGGCCCCATCACATACAGGCAGTACAAGTATCTCTAAGCACAGAATAGCTGCAAGAATTGCATTGTTGTCCTCCGCACTTTGCAGTCTGCAAAAAGGCAAAGGCAAAATGACAAGAAAATGAATGCACAAGTCTTCAGGTTCACTAGATGGGGAAATTTGCAGAAAACCCCTGAGGTTGTGGAGTATCCAGAATAACCCGCAAAGGGTGCGACATATCACATTTGAGCAGAAGCCTACAAGCACCTAGCAGAATATCAAATATCACAGCAGCTATACAACAATCAAATATGCCCAATTGCAAATATGCCCCAACTTTTGCGGCACCCCAGTAAGGCTCCTTCAGAGGATATTGCACATGCATTTCAGCGAGAACACCAGCTTCCGTGCCACAGAGCCAGCAGCAAATAGTTCTGCCCTCCAGATTGCATCTGAGCCAATTTCCCTCCTGGGGGACAATCCATGGATTATCGCTTTTGTTTTTCTAGGTTCTCACTCTGGGCGGACGAGATCCTTCTATCCCTTTCTTTCCTTGGATTTTCGCGAGCGCGAAATCCGCTTGTTTGACCTTTGACCGGGCAGTCAAGGTCCTTTTCCCTTGCTTTCCTAGGGTTTTTCGCAGGCACGAAATCCTCTTATTTGACCTTTGACCGGGCGGTCAAGGTCCTTTTCCCTTGCTTTCCTGGGGTTTTCGCGAGCGCGAAATCCTCTTGTTTGACCTTTGATCGGTGATCAAGGTCCTTTTCCTTCGCTTTCCGTGGGTTTTCACAGGCGCGAAATCCTCTTGTTTGACCTTTGACCGGGCGGTCAAGGTCCTTTCCGTTGATTTTCTTGGATTCTCGCGAAAGTGAAATCCTTTTCCTTGACTCTTGACCGAGCGGTCAGAGTTGACCTTCGACCGGGCGGTCGAGGTCATTTCCTTTGGCTTCTGACCGGGCGCTAAGAGTCAACCTTTAACCGGGCGGTCGGGGTTATTTCCTTTCTTTTCCTTTTTCTGCACGGCCGCGAGATTCTTCTGTCTGACCATTGATCGAGCGGTCAAGGTCCTCTCCTTTGCTTTTGTTGGATTCTCGCGAGAGCGAAATCCTTTCCCTTGACTCTTGACCAGACGGTCAAGGTCATTTCCTTTTCTTTTCCGTGGCTTCTGACCAGGCGGTCAGAGTCGACCTTCGACCGGGCGGTCGAGGTCATTTCCTTTTCTTTTCCTTGGCTTCTCAACGGGCGATCAGAGTCGACCTTCGACCGGGCGGTCGAGGTCATCTCCTTTTCCTTGGCTTCAGACCGGGCGGTTAGAGTCGACCTTCGACTGGGCAGTCAAGGTCATTTCCTTTTCTTTTCCTTGGCTTCTGACCGGGCGGTCAGAGTCGACCTTCAACAGGGCGGTCGAGGTCATTTCCTTTTCTTTTCCATGGCTTCTGACCGGGCGGTCAAAGTTGACCTTCGACCGGGTGGTCAAAGTCGACCTTCGACTGGGCGGTCGAGGTCATCTCTTTTTCCTTTTCTTTGGCTTCTGACCGAGCTGTCAGAGTCGACCTTTGACCAAGCGGTCGAGGTCATTTCCTCCCCTTTTGGATTTTCACGAGCGCGAAATCCAACTTGCTGATCTTGACCGAGCGGTCAAGGTCTTTTGCCCCTTCTAGATTTTTGCGGGCGCGGAATCCAGCTTGCCAATCTTGACCGGGCGGTCAAGGTCCTGTGCCCCTTTTGGATTTCCGCGGGCGCGGAATCCAGCTTGCTTGACTTTGACCAGGCGATCAAGGTCCTTTGCCCCATTTGGATTTTCGTGGGCGCGGAATCCAGCTTGCTTGACTTTGACCGGGCAGTCAAGATCCTTTACCCCTTTTGTATTTTTGCGGGCGCGGAATCCAGCTTGCTTGACTTTGACTAAGCGGTCAAGGTCCTTTGCCATTTTTGGATTTCCGTGGGCGCGGAATCCAGCTTGCTGATCTAGACCGGGCGGTCAAGGTCCTTTGCCCCTTCTGGATTTTCACAGGCACGGAATCATGCTTGACAATCTTGACCGAGCTATCAAGGTCCTGTGCCCCTTTTGGATACCCGCAGGCGCGGAATCCCGCTTGCATGACTTTGGCTTGGCGGTCAAGGTCCTTTGCCCCTTTTGGATTTTCACGGGCGCAGAATCCAACTAGCTTGACTTTGACCGGACGGTCAATGTCATTTGCCCCTTTTGGATTTTCGCGGGCGTGAAATCCAGCTTGCTGATCTTGACCGGGCGGTCAAGGACCTTTGCCCCTTCTGGATTTTCACGGGCGCGGAATCCAACTTACCGATCTTGACCAGGCGGTCAAGGTCTTGTGCCCTTTTTGGATTTCCACGGGCGCGGAATCCAGCTTGCTTGGCTTGGACCGGGCTGTCAAGGTCCTTTGCCCCTTTTGGAATTTCACGGGCGCGGAATCCAACTTGCTTGACTTTGACCGGGTGATGAAGTTCCTTTGCCCCATTTGGATTTTCTCAGGCGTGGAATCCAGCTTGCTTGACTTTGACTGGACGGTCAATGTCATTTGCCCCTTTTGGATTTCCGTGGGCGTGGAATCCAGCTTGCTTGGCTTTGACCGGGCGGTCAATGTCATTTGCCCCTTTTGGATTTCCGCGGACGCGGAATCAAACTTGCTAATCTTGACCAGGCGGTCAAGGTCCGTTGCCCTTTCTAGATTATCACGAGCGCGGAATCCAGCTTGCCGATCTTGACCAGGCGGTCAAGGTCCTGTGCCCCTTTTGGATTTTCGCGGGCGTGGAATCCAACTTGCTTGACTTTGACCAGGCGGTCAAGGTCCTTTGCCGCTTTTGGATTTTCGCGGGTGCGGAATCCAACTTGCTTGACTTTGACCGGGCGGTCAATGTCATTTGCCCCTTTTCGTTGTTTGCGGGCACGAGATCCAGCTTGCTTGACTTTGACCGAGCGGTCAAGGTCCTTTGCCCCTTTTGGATCTCCGCGGGTGCGGAATCCTGCTTGCTTGACTTTGATCGGGCGGTCAATGTCATTTGCCCCTTTTGGAATTTCTCAGGCGCAGAATCCAACTTGCTTCACTTTGACCGGGCGGTCAAGGTCCTTTGCCCCTTTTTGATCTCCACGGGCGCGGGATCCAGCTTGTTGACTTTGACCGGTCGGTCAACGTCGTTTGCCCCATTTGGATTTTCGCGGGCGCGGAATCCGGCTTGCTTGACTTTAACCGGGCAGTCAAGGTCCTTTGCCCCTTTGGATTTCCACGAGCGCAGAATCCAGCTTGCTTGACTTTGACCGAGCTGTCAAGGTCCTTTGGTCCTTTTGGATCTCCGCGGGCACGGGATCCAGCTTATTGACTTTGACCGGGCGGTCAACGTCGTTTGCCCCTTTTGGATTTTTGCAGGCGCAGAATCCAGCTCCTTGATTTTGACCGAGCGGTTAAAGTCCTTGGTTTCTCGGATTTCCTTGGGCAGGAAATCCTGTGGCTCGACCTTTTGACCAGGTGGTCAAGGTCCTAGCCCCTTTCTCGGATTTCCTTGTGTAGGAAATCTTGTGGCTTGACCTTTTGACCAGGTAGTCAAGGTCCTAACCCTTTCTCGGATCCTTGGGCAGGAAATCCTGTGGCTCGACCTTTTGACCAGGTGGTCATGGTCCTAGACCCTTTCTCGGATTTCCTTGGGCAGGAAATTCTGTGGCTCGACCTTTTGACCCAATGGTCAAGGTCCTAGCCCTTTCCTTAGATTTCCCCAGGCAGGAAATCCAGTTGCTTGACCCTCTGACCGGGCGGTCAAGGTCCTTTTGTTTTTTCTCTTCTGAGTTTTCGCAGGCGCGGAATCCAGTTGTTTGACCCTTTGACCGGGCGGTCAAGGTCCTTTTGTTTCTCTCTTTTGTTTTGAGTTTTCGCGGGCATGAAATCTCTTTGTTTGCCTTTGGTCCGTGTGGACCGGGCCCTGTTTTGCTTGACAAATAATCTATTTGTCATGCCCCCCCTTTTTTCTTTTGGGCTGGTATCCCCAACTACTAGGTTGACAACCGTCACCCTATCAGGAGGCCGGGTTGACAAGACTTGATTGACTTGTCATATCCCGTCTCTTTGGTTGATAACCTCATAATTCGACTGATGAGTCCGACAACTTATCATTTTCCTGCCTGTGTTTTCTTTTGTGAGCAGGGCTTCCTTTATCTTTTGCCTTGTTATTTCAGCATTAGCGTCAGCATCGCATCAACTTGCACAGCACCCACTCTAGTGTTTTTGTAACCATGCCGGCGAGGAGATTCCGCAAAAGAATGCGAAATCGGTCGGCAAAATCACGTCGAAAAAGCAAAACAAAAGGAGTCGCCACCTAATCTATTATGGAAGACAAGGAAAACCATATACATGAAAAATCATGCAAA
>JAMKQA010024672.1:0-12801 GCA_024699735.1 Posidonia australis
ATTTTTTATGGATTTTAGGATTTTAATTTTAAGTTTTTAATTAGAGTTTTGTGAGTTAAATGTGATTATTAATTTTGGATTTTAAGGTTTTATTTAATTGATTTGAAATTAGGGTTTTGAGTTTTAATTTGTGTTTATTTGGGTTTTTTGGATTAATTATGGTTTTGATTTTTTATTAATTAAGGTTTTCAATGGATTTTCACTTTAATTAGGGTTTTTACTTATTTATTTGGATTTTTAAGTGATTTGATTTGAATTAAGCTTAAATTATGGTTTTTTAAGTGGATTTTGATTGGATTAAGTGGACTTAGGTTGATTTGTTGGATTTTAGGTTTAATTGGGTCAGGTGGGCTAGTGTGGGCCTGGTTGGGACCTACGTGGGCTAAGATTTTGGTGGTTGCAACCAGAGCATCAATTGGAGGAGCCTGCTACCAAGTGACTTCAAAATCGGAGTGTCTACAGATCCAATTGGTGTGATGCGGCAGTTCGACTGCCGACAAGATTCCTTTGCTCAAAGACGAATGCCAGCTCGTTTCTAGGAGTATCCTCTGAGCTCCTATGCTATGACCAAAGAACTATCACGCCTACTTACCGGCTCCATCCATTCGAACGATGTCATCGTCATAAAAGGGAAGGGCCGCTTAGCTGAGTATGAAGCCGAACTTGAAGAAACCTGACCGATCTGTGGAACTGTGCCAAGTTATACATTGTTTCCCAAAGCTAGGTGTTCTAAGAGATCCAGAGATGACATAGATTCCTAATATTCGCATTATACTATTTGATTCCTCGCATGTTGAAACAGTCAAATCATTTCATTGTATCCAGTTATTGCAATAAATACATTGGAACACTTTTGCCAGTTTGTTTGAATGCTTGTGATTGATAGGAAGTCGCCATTGCAATAGCATGTGCTCAACTGGTTCAACTACAGCCCTCATCTGCCTATCGACTTGACGTTGGGGCCTACCCGGTTAATAGACGAGAATACGATTTTATTGCCTCGGCCTGGACAAATGAAGTCGTCATAGACTTCTGTACCAGATAGGGCGGAATTCAATTATCTTTTCCTTTCGACTTCGCCCCGGTTGGACGAGGTCATTCTAGATTTCCATTCTAGTCAGGCGGAATCCAATCTTCTTTGTTGGTCTTGCTCTAGTCGAACAAGTCTTATTTTCATCTTCTTCTAGGCCTCGGGCGAGGTCTAGAGTAGACCCCACAAGTAAACTATCATTTAGGCTGATATCCTAAACTATTACTTAGGTTGATAACCTAAACTATCACTTAGGTTGATAATCTAAACTATCACTTATGTTGATAACCTAAACAATCACTTCGGTTGATAACCTAAACTATCATTTAGGTCGATAACCTAAACTGTCACTTAGGCTGATAACCTAAACTATCACTTAGGCTGATAACCTAAACTGTCACTTAGGTTGATAACTTAAACTATCATTTAGGTCGATAACCTAAACTGTCATTTAGGCAGACAACCTAAACTATCGCTTAGGTTGATAAACTAAACTATCACTTAGGATGATAACCTAAACTATCGCTTAGGATGATAACCTAAATGATCACTTGGGCTGATAACCTAAATGATCACTTGGGCTGATAACCTAAACTATCACTTAGGCTGATAAACTAAACTATCACTTAGGCTGATATCTTAAACTATCACTTAGGCTAATATCCTAAACTATCACTTAGGCTGATAACCTAAACTATCAATTAGACTGATAACCTAAACTATCATTTAGGTTGATAACCTAAATTGTCACTTAGGCTGATAGCCTAAACTATCACTTAGGCTGATAGCCTAAACTATCATTTAAGCTGATAACCTAAACTATCACTTAGGCTGATAACCTAAGCTATCATTTAGGCCGATAACCTAAACTGTCACCTAGGCCGATAACCTAAACTATCACCTAAGCTGATAACCTAAACTATCACTTAGGCTGATAACCTAAACTATCACTTAATCTGATAACCTAAACTATCATCCCATTGGCTAACAGGTTTGGTATCTTGTCATGCCCATTCCTTAAGTTGATATCACTTGGGCTGATATCCCAAACTATCCAGTTGACATCCATCATTAGTCTACACCTCGGTCGGTAAGTCCGATATCTTGCCATACATCCTTTCGGGCCGAAAGGTCTGCCGTTTGCCAAGTTCCCCCTATCGTGTGACAAGCCCGATAGTCTTGTATGGGCATCCCTTGGCATGAGTCGGGAAATCCTCGTGCTCCCCTTCGTGGGTTGATGGGCTACCCACTCGTCGTCAGCATCGTCCTCACGCATCACCCGGCATCAGGGTCAACCGTTGTATCAGCATCATACATGGGCCACGGGTCAAGACTTTTTGGTGCATCTACCAAATAAGTGATCCACGGCCCCATAGTAAGTATCAGTCTCCCACAGACTCAGGCGGGGTGTCTTGTCAACCCTAAGCATCAGTCTCGATTCCCTCGACCTCGCTCAGGGAGGGGCATCTGTAGACACCCCGATTTTGCAGTCACTAGACAGCAGACTCCTCCAGAAAGATGTTCTAGTTGCGACCACCTAAACCCTAGCTCAACTTGAACCCACAAACCCACTCAAGCCCATACAAGCCCATTCAGGCCCACACAAGCTCACTCAGACCTAATTTAAGCAAAAACCCATAATTAAAAGTCAAAACCAAATAAAGTTCATTTAGACCATTTAAAATCCAAATTAATCAAGTGAAAACCCAAATCAAAATCAATTAAAATCCATTTAAACCATTTAAAACCCAAATTAATCAAGTGCAAACCCAAATTAAAACCTTAATCAAGTAAAACTTGATAAAATCCATTAAAGAATAAAATCTAATTAAAAAGAATCCTAATCCAAACAAAATCAAGTAAAAAACAATTAAATCAAATCCTCAATTAGATCAAATAGAAACCAGTTAAATCAAAATTTAAATGTAAACCCCAATTAAATCAAGTAAAATTAATTTTAAAATAAACAAATCTAAAACTCAAACACAAAACTCTAATCCATTTAAATCTAGAAAAACCACAAAAATAATAAAACCCAAAATCCTAATTAAAACCACAAAAATCCTAAAAATAATAAAATCCAAGAATCCTAATCAAAATTAAGCTAAATTAAACTCAAAACCCTAATTAAAATCCAAAAACCCTAAATTAAACTCAAAATCCTAGTTAAAACCACAAAAACCCTAAAATAATAAAATCCAAGAACCCTAATCAAACTTAAGCTAAATTAAACTCAAAACCCTAATTAAAATCCAAAACCATAATTAAACTCAAAACCCTAATTAAAATCCAAAAAACCCTAATCACTTAACTAAACTCAAAACCCTAATTAAAATCCAAAAAACCCTAATCACTTAACTAAACTCAAAACCCTAATTAAAATCCAAAAAACTCTAATCACTTAATTAAACTCAAAACCTTAATTAAAATCCAAAAACTCTAATTAAACTCAAAGCCCTAATCCCCTAAACCTTTAAGTTATTAAAACCCAACAAACCCTAATTTAAAAATAATACTAATTTAAAACCAATTAAACTTTAAAATCACAAAATCAAAAACTTAATTAAAATCACCAAAACAAATAATTAAAAACCTAAAACAAAAATCAAAACACTAAAACCTAAAACAAAAAAAAACCCACAAAAATTCAAAAGCCCACTAACGTAGGTCCAAAACAAGCCCAATACACCCCATTTATTCTTCAATCAAAAACTTAGGAAAAACGCAAAAATAATTCCGACCGGCGCCCCCTTCATCTCCGCGACCCTCAAATTTTTCGACGACAACTTCGGTAGTATCCTGAGAACTCCGGAGCGTATCTCCTCTTCCCCGTGATCTCCGGCCAACTTCTTCCAACTTACGCGTGCATCGGGCGCCCCTTAATGATTTGGAAGGAGGATCGACGGCTCTAAAGGTCCCCGTCAAAGTTTAAAAAGCCCTCGCCACCATCAACCCAAGACACCATTCTCCAGCGTGCATCAATACCCAGTAGAGCCCTTTCAAAACATCCCAAAGAACCCAACGACCTCGACCTTCTTCAGAACAACCCCGCTCCACCTGTTTGCAACCCAGAAACCACAAATCACCACCGCCAGAGTGATCATCGGAGCATCACCTACGGCCACGCAAGAGAGACAACATCCCCCTAGCCATGTAATCCCCCATCTAGTTCATTTTTTCCCTCTTTTAGTTTCATTAGGATCAGTCGAGGCTCCCAGGCGTGTTTCGTCAAAGATCTCCACCCCTATCCGCCGTCTTCCCTCCTTTCGGTGATGGGTTCACCACCACCAGCGAGGCCAGTGGCCTCCTGGGTCCAGGGGAGGTCCCATGGGCCTCTCCTTCCTCTTCCTTCTCCTCCTCCCTGAGCTTCCATTACTCAGGAGGAGTCTAGTTGGCCTCCAACGGCTGGAGCCCGCGCCACTACACCTGCAACCGCCGACTGTCGCCGTCGAAGCTCCCTGCAGCCTTCAGTCTCACCCCTTCCACACCACCTCCTCCAGAAGCTCCACTGCATTGCCACGAACCTCTCCAAGTAGTCGAACCACCGTTCCAAAGCCTGGAGCACTGCCCCAGCCTCTGTCATGGTCGTCTCTAGCGCAGGGGATGGGTGGAACCCCCCAGACGTCTCTAGCCCTTGTTGATGCCTCTAGGAGCCTCCTCATGCCGCCTCGATGCTCCTTCGACCTTTGCCTCTGCCTTGTTGTCTCCGGAACGCCACTAGCTCCCTCGCTGTCATTTTCCTCAGCACCGGTCGACTCCTCGTCAGAGCCAGAGATAGGGGGAGAGCCTCAGGCCACCTTAGCCCTGTCCAACGCTCCAGAGAGCTTCGCCGTCATCCTCCTCAACTTCTTGGACTATCATTGGAGTCCTCTCGCCGCTGGATCGTCGCCAGAGTTCGCACTGGAGTGGAGACGCTGACAATCCACCAGCGATCTTCGAATAAGTTTTGTTTTACCCAGGCCCTTTAGTTTTAAGTATTTTTACATTTAGGTCCTGTTTTTTATATGTAAACCCCTATTGTTTTAAATAACTTTTATTTTTTTTATTGTTCTTTTGTAAAAATTGCATATGACCCCTACATGTCTTATTTTCTTTATGGCTAGTGCATTAGTATTTATTTTATCACGTTTAAGTCCCTAAGATCATATTTTCTTAGCAACTAAGTCCTGAACATTTGCATCATACCCCCAATGCATTGATAAAATGAGTTTTCTTTGTAAAATTTGCATTCTGAATCCTGAAAGACTTCATAATCACACTAATCCTCATAAAGTCTAATTTTCATTACACTTAAGCCGTTAAATTTTGCATGTAAGCCCCTGGATTCATAGCATACAGTCATTGAGTATAGGAAATTTGCATCCAGACCCTTAGACTAATTTTAAATTCATCATTTAGGATTTTAATTGTTTTCACACTCATTTTTGACATTTTCCACTTCTTTTATTTATAATTTTGCACTTAAATATAGTTTTCACTCAAAAATCATATTTGCATTGTAAAATGATCCTTGATTTCATATTTTGGTCACATTTGCACTTTATGTGTGAATTTACACATTAGACTCTGAATTCTCAGGAAATTACGAAGGTGCAATTTTCACACATCTCAATACTATATTTTCTTTTGATCCATCATTTGCACATTAAGATAAAAGACAATGAACACACTTTAATCAGTTTTCCCTTTTTTTTGTGAATTTTACACTTATGTCCTTGTACTTGTCCTTTACCATATTTACATCATTTTCTTGTTTTTAAAACCTTGTCCTTTTCGTGTTTTCTTGTAAATGACATTTTGCATACATTAGACCATGCATCATACACATGTACACAGTGATCACATTTGGCTTCGTGAAATTACCAAATTGCCCCCAGGCTATCAATTCATGCACATACATGTTAGTTTTTGCACTAAGTCATGCATAATCTCTGTATAAATCATTCCACAGCATTTTCTACATATTTAAGCCTATTTTCATACATTCTACATAGTTTTCGCTGCATTTGCACATCATTCCGTTCTTTTTGAGTAAGCCTACATTATATATGATTTTCCATGGATTTTTTCCTCCTTTCATTTTCGGATTCCTTTACTTGACATTTTATTTGATTTTCTTTATTCGGCATTTTTGAGATTTTCTTTTGATTTGATTTGGATTTCATTGCCCAATGGCATATATTCATTGACCAAAAGGCCCACATTTGCCCAATGACGGATTATTTTTCCCTTTTTCTTTTATGACATTTTTTCATGATTCCGACGATTTGGGTTGATCCCACTTTTGATCCTTTTGATATTAGTATGGTTTTTCAGACTATTCTTTTCAAAAACACTGTCATTTTATGTGATTTTCTTCACATGTCACCATTTATCTGTTTTGCGCAGACTTCTTCGCAATTTTTCCATTTGATTTCTGTGATGTTTTCTATATGATTTTGATGATTTGGGTCGATTGCATTTTTGATTCTCTTGATGTCGGTATGGTTTCCTGGATCATTTTCTTCAAAAACATCATCATTCATGTAACTTTCTTTGTCGTGTCGTGTTTCGTTATTTTGTCATTTCGTGTGGATTTTCCTTCTCAATTTTCGCATGCATCTTGCACATTCATCTAGTCTTGACTGGTCATTCATATTAGCATGATTAGAGCACAATCTAAGCTTAGTAAGTATTCATTCAGTCTTTAGCAAGCAAATCGGACTAGAAAGACCGAGTTTCTCGGGCGCATGGGGGTGCCTAATACCTTCGCCGTGCGTAACAAGAATCCTTACCCATCCTCTGGTTTGTAGACATTTGGCATTCTCATTTACATCTCATGCATTCATCCCTTTTGTGGTTTGTTTGTGGTTTTCCTCGTCTTTCCCTTAAAAGACTAGGTGGCGACTCCGATTTTTTCGTTTTATCTTATCTTGCGCCTTCGCCATCCTGACTTGGCTGTGGCTCCCTTCCTCTAGTGCGACTCTACGCTGGATTCCCAGGCGGGCATGGTTACAAAAATAATGTATGGTAATTAGTTCCAAAACCAGAAAATCATCAAATAATAAGAACTAAGTGGGTATTTAGAAATAAATTAGATGAATTGGGAAATGTAGTTAGAAATAAGGCAAGATTAGTTACTCAAGGATACAATCAGGAAGAGGGTATAGACTTTGATGAAACATATACTCCTATGGCTAGACTAGAATCAATTAGGATTCTCTTAGCCTATGCTAGCCATATAGGATTTAAGTTACTCCAAATGGATGTCAAAAGTGCCTTCTTGAATGGATTTATAGAAGAAGAAGTCTATGTCAAGCAACCTCCGAGATTTGAAAATGAGGCATATCCAATATATAGGTTGAATAAGACACTATATGGATTAAAACAAGTACCAAGGACTTGGTACGAAAGATTGAGAAAATTCTTGATTGAGAATAATTTTACAATTAGTGCTATAGATACAACTTTATTCACAACGCAAGTAGAAAAAGATTTATTAATAGTCTAGATTTATGTAGATGATATTATTTTTGGATCCACAAATGAAAAATTATGTAACAAATTTTCGACTATCATGCAAAAATAATTTGAGATGAGCATGATGAGAGAATTATCATTTTTTCTTGGACTTCAAATAAAACAAACTAGAGAAGGAATATTCATAAATCAAGAAAAATATACCAATGAATTATTTAAGAAATTTGGGATGGAAAACACTAAAATAGCTAAAACTCCTATGAGTACATCCACAATATTGGAAAAAGATGAATATAGACAAAAATTGAATCAAAAGCTGTATAAGAGAATGATAGGATCTTTGTTGTACTTAACTGTTAGTAGACCAGACATTATGTTTAGTGTATGTCTGTGTGCCAGATTTCATGCCTCTCCAATTATTCTATCCTAGCAAGTCTAGCTTGGACTTAGTTGGGTATAGTGATGCGGATTATGTTGGGTGTAGGACCGATAGGAAGAGCACCAATGGAACATGTCAATTTCTAGGACATTCCTTGGTCTCTTGGTTTAGTAAGAAACAAAATGGTGTAACACTTTCAACAATTGAAGTTGAATACATTGTAGCTCGATGTTGTTGTGTATAAATTCTTTGGATGAAACAAACATTAAAAGATTTTGGTTTAACCTTACCTACAACTTCAATATATTGTGATAATACAAGTGCCATTAATTTATCTAAAAATCCAGTACATCATTCAAGAACTAAACATATTGAAATAAGGTATCATTTTCTAAGAGATAATGTTCTTAAAAATAATTTAAATTTAGGATTTATTTTAACAATAGAACAATTAGCAGATATCTTTACAAAACCCCTACATGAACAACAATTCATTAACATTAGAAGGGAATTAGGAATATGTAAGATTTCAGATATAATATAAAAATACCTCTCTGAACAATTTCAGAATACCGAGTTGAACTGCCGAAAATTACTGAAGTGGCATACCGAAATTGAGTGATATAACGATTTTATGATAGATTTACTTGTACTGATCATTTCAGAATACCGAAAAGTTCTGATATATTGAATCCCCTGAGTCACGAATTTTTCAGCATACCGATGTATGTACCAAGAGTAATTCCTAAAAACCCTGTAATGGGTTTCGGCATACCGATTTAATTTTCGGTATACCAAATTACCCATGTAACCCTTTTTAAACCTAAAACTTAGGTTTTATTTTCTCCCACATTCAACTTCTGGTCGACCGCTCTCTCCACTGAAAGCCTTCCTCCGTGTCTCCGACCCTTATCCTTGACCTTGCTGTCGCTCCGTTCGCATGTCGGTCCTTCCTCTCTCTTTCCTCGATCCTTTCACCCTCTCCTTTGGCAATGGCACCTAAGAAGATGCTCGCCTCACGAAGAAAGAGAAAGCAAACTGAGGATACTCCGGGAGCCTTCGACAGCAAATCCCACCAACGATACCGCTTCATTGACAATGAAGCTGAGCAAGCACATCATGAGAGGTTTGCTAATCAAAAGGTGCTCACGGAAAGATGTATATTTTTCAATGAACTCGATTCCATTAAGCCCTTGTTTGATTTTCAAAACTTAATCTCTTTTTTAAGTTCTATAGGTGATAGACCATATTATCCTGATCTTGTCTGCCAATTTTATGCAAATATGAACTTTTCCCATACCCTAACTCACTCCTATATTTGTGGGAATACCATTGACTTTGATGATGTTCTACTAGGTCAATTATTCAAAATTTCATCTTTTGGGACCAACATTACCTTGCCCATTTATGAATTAGATTGGTCTTATTCTGAAATTAACAAGGCCATATCTCTAAACCCTAGAAGCACCTTTAAACCTAGTAAAATTAAATAACCTACCAAACAATCCTGTCTTATCGCTTATATTGTGGCCGCAAACTTAGTCCAAAAGAAAGGTCACCAAGACGAACTTAGCGAGCTCACTTGCAAGGCAGTCTATGCCATTACTAAGAAAATTCCTGTGAATTGGTGTCAAGTTATTTTCCATTACATGACCCATGTCAAAACAAAACTCTTTTTTGGTCCCATTTTAACCAACCTTTTCGAAAATTATGATATTCCTTTAGATGATGAGCCGAGTCTTCCTGTTAGAATAAAACCTCTAGGAATCCAAGCTGTGGCAAAAATGAAACAATCCATCCAACATCATAACAAAATTAGAAATATTCCCGAGGGTTCCTCGTCTGTAGCCCCACGAACTCAAGCGAGAGAAGAAGAAGATGACAGCTCTGAGGAAGACGAGGAAGAAGAATCAAGTGTATCCAAGATATTGAATTTGCTTCAAAAACAAATGTCGGAAATGTATCTTCAACAAAAATAAATGATGGATATACAGTTACAACAACAGAAGCTAATCACTGACTTGATGCATCAACAACAACAACTGCATCAAGAATATAAGGAGAATATAAAGAAACGCACCGATCGAGTCGAAGCTTATCAAGACACTTTTTAAGAATATCACTAGGATATTCTTGAACATATTAATCCTCCTTCTCCATAGAAATGTGTTGTAACTTCATTTGTAATGACTTGGATCTTAAAAACTTCTTGTTATGATTAGATTTTTGACATTTTTTTTGGATAATTATGGACATCATGTTTGGTTTATTTGGATTATTTATGTCTCGACAACTTCTTGGATGTTATGCTTGGATTAATTGACTTTATATATGTTTTGATGGAAATATTGGTTCATGACACTAAGGGGGAGATGCTTGACTTCATTTGGATAGAATATTGATATTGATTTAGAAACACTTCTCGGATATTTTGTGCTTATGACAAAAAGGGGGAGAAATATGGCATATATGAAAATATTAAAAATTCATGCAACATATTGAAAATCAGGATTTTAAGGCCTTATACATGAATAAGTTAGGGGAAGCTTATTTTGAAAATCCATGGTTGGTGATAGGGGGTGTTTACATTAGAACTTATATTTAATATTTTGATTTTGTCATCATCAAAAAGGAGGAGATTGTTGGAAATATGTTTATATGTTTTGATGATAACACATGAGCTAATGAATTTTTGTATATATTTTCATTTAAGGAAAAAGTGCTCCAAAGATAGAATTGAAAATATGTATTATTTGAGTCATGTAATATTTGATGTAAACAAACAATTTGTATGTATATTTGATGAGATATATTTAAAAATTGAATATGTAAAGTTATGCTTAGAATAGTTGTTGAAAAATCAAAGAAGGAGTCAATTCGACATATCAGACTAAATCGGTATACTGAATCAGGAAGAAATGGCACTAGCACCGGTGTTTCGAAGTCAAAATATGAAAAACAAAGCTAAAAGCAAAACGGCATACTGAAGTTAAATGACATACCGAATCAGGAAGAAATGGCACAAGCGACGACATTTCAAAAGAAAATTGTGAAAATCAAAGTTGAAGACAAAATGGCATATAGGGTGAAAACGGTATATCAAATCAGGAGAATTTGG
Source organism: Posidonia australis (assembly GCA_024699735.1). NCBI lineage: Eukaryota > Viridiplantae > Streptophyta > Magnoliopsida > Alismatales > Posidoniaceae > Posidonia > Posidonia australis. The sequence goes on from JAMKQA010024672.1 coordinate 10,987, forward strand.
CATACTGAAATTTTTCGGTACACCGAATTGGTCACAAGTTGCAGTTTAAAGTGAAAAATGGCATTCCAAAAGTCAAAATAGCATACCGACGTACTAGCTGCTTTTGAACATTTTTATAGCCGTTAGACACATATTTTGGTGGTCTTTTAGCTACAAATAGGATCCCCATGAGACTTAGCATGACACACATATCGATATACTTGCGATCCAAGAAATTGTACTCATCCTATATTCTTTTCATTCTTTCTACAAGTTCTGTGTTGTAAGGTTGATCAAAAAGTGCTCTGTGAAAGGGGAATACTTCATCATTTGTAAAGTACAAGGAAAGACGCTCTAGCTTCTCTAGGTACAAGAAGTGGAAGGAGCGGGATTTGAGTTGGTAGGACTACTAACACAAGTAAGTGTTTGTTTTTAAGAATACGGGAAAAATCTCAAGAGAACTCTTGAGGAATGGACTAGGTTGAGGTTTTTAGCAGAACCACTATAAATCATTTGTGTTTTCGATTTTTTTCATCCCCTTCTTTGCATGAGATTAGTATAATTTTCAAATATATATCATCCAGCTGTTGTTTGCCTTGTTTGTTGTAGAAAATTCGAATCATATTATCTTGTTTAATTAGATCATAATTAAAATTGAATAAGTGTTAATTAAAATTAAAGATTCTCTATTCACCTCCCTTCTAGAGGAGCCACTTGATCCAACAACGTCCACCATCGTCGCCCTCAACTTCCACCTCCACCACCATTGCCACCCTCAACCTCCACCTCCACAATTGTCAATGCTAGCAGCAATAGCAGTTAGCATTTGGGGAAGCAATTAGATGAAAGGAACTTGACAATGGTGGTAGCAGTTTCTTAAATAATAATGGCAAAAAATTATAAATAGTTGAAAAGGATATGACCATGGAGATAAAACTTATTTATTCCCAGCATCTACCAAACGTTGCTATGGACCTACTTCTACAAATGCTACCTTTCCATGCATCAATGGCCTTATAGAAGTTGGTGGCTTCCAATACAATCTACGTTTGTATTGTCTGTTTGGAGACTTGTTGATTGAGTCATGTTGTGTAAAACATGTATACTATATATATATATGTTAAATCCAAATATGATCTATTTAATTATCATGTATCTAATATTAAATTCAAACACAAACTGTTTATTATCGTATATACACGATATGACCTGCTAAGTATACATTTAGATTTACTATGTTGTTTTGACATGACAATAACTCAATCGACACGAGTATATGTTTACACATTTATTACTTGATTACATGTTTTGAATAAGTCTACACATTTTGTACATATTTAGTACACATGTACATGCTTAGTATAATAATGTTAAATAATCATAATTCAATAACCACAATTAATATGGTAAGATTAAATAATTACTAGTATAGCAAGATTAAATATATTAAAATAATGTTAACAAATTACTAATATAATAACGTATACTTGGCATTTATTAGATGAGTAGTCGTATACTACATACACAATTAGCTAACTTGTACCTATCATGTACTTATTAGGTTTTTCACTTTGAACATGAGAATGACCATTTTAATAATCGAGTCTAGCTTATACAAGACATGATAAGTATATGATATACAATAAGGTTCAACTCAAACATAGTTATAATTAGACCTGTTAATTCAGTCGTGTCATGCATATTATACATATATGTCAAACACAAACAGGGTCCATTCAGTTGTCGTGTACTTAATATTGAACTTAAATACGAATTGTTTATTCTCGTATTTATACAATATGACCTACTAAGTACATGTTTAGATTTATTATGTCG
>JAMKQA010024674.1:0-11183 GCA_024699735.1 Posidonia australis
GTCCTTTTATTGCATATAGGTCCTGCATTCATTTTTCTAAAATGTTTCGAATAAAGTTTTAACTGAAAATATTACATGTTTTACCCTGAACATTTAAAGTAATGTTTTCTGAGTTTAAAACTTTAATAAAAGCCCCTAGAGTCTTTGGAACATATTTTATTTAAGACATTTTGCTAAAAAGACCTTGCACTTTCTTAAAAACTTCCTGGAAGTTCATTTTTCTATGAAAATTGCATAAAAGACCCTGAGCTTTCTCAAAATGTTTCTGACAGTTCATTTTTACAGTAAAAATTGCATAGAAGCCCTCATAGTTTTAAAATTGTTTCTGGAAGCTTTATTTTGCGGGTTTAATTGCATTTAAGCCCCTGCATTCTTCTAATTGGAAAGTTGTTTTTATGGTGAAAATTGCATTTTGGCCCTCATACTTCTCTGAAACTTTTCCAGAAGCATGTTTTCATTGGATAAATTGCACTTAGGCACATGTGTTTTACAACAAACTTCCAGAACGCTTATTTTGCTGTGAAAATTGCATAAAACTCCCTGACTTTGTTTTAAAACCTTCGAGAAGCTTGTTTTCATGGTTTAATTGCATTTTAACCACCTATTTTTACTAAATTTCTTCTGGATGCTTTGTTTGCTTGTTTTTTGCAGTTTAGCCCCTGTGCTTCATTGATTTTAATCTGATTGCCTGTTTTCAAGGGTAAAATGACCATTTTGCCCCTGAAACTTCCTGAATCATTTCTGAGCCTTTCTTTTTTGCATTTTTACCGTAATTTTGTGCTGAATTGATTTGCATGCTTGCATTAGTGGTAAAATTGCATTCTAACTCCTAGAGAACTTCATTTTGACTAGGGATGCACATTTGACCCCAAATTCTTCATACGTGCATGGAATGTGTTTTCCTATGTATTTTCACTGATTTGGGCTTCTGAATGTCAGTTTTCCTTTGATTTGGACTTTTTGCACAAAACCCCCTGGAGTTTTCAAATTTGCACTCACACTTGCATTTTGCATACTTTTCACATCTTTTTGCATGATTTTTTTCCCGTCTTTTATTCTCTGCTCGGTGCACGCTTTTCTAGCTTTGTTCCAAGCTTAGTCTTCTCCTCGTTTTCCGGGTTTTCCTCGATTTTCTGTGGTTTCCACTTATTTTGGTTTTCCATCGCCCAAGGGCGTACAGTAAAAGGCTTACAAAGCTGACATGGTCCCGAAACGGGGATTATTTTCCCCTTTTTGATTTTCTCGGATTTATCCCCAATTTCCACTGTTGTGCGAGATGCTTTCCAAGAATTTCATGATTTTCCTCATCACCCAAGGGCGTACAGTAAAGCAGCATTAACAATGCCTACATTTGACCCTCGGATTAATTTTTTCATTTGATTTCACTTCTCCTTCATTTGGCATGTTTTTGGTCATCTTCATACATGTGCATATAGAATACGCAAGCACGCATTTAGCAGACCATAGACAGTAGGAAGCCCAGAAAGACCGAGTTTTCTCGGGCGCATGGGGTTGCCTAACCCCTTCCCCATGCGTAACCAGAATCCTTACCCTTTCTCTGGCCCACATTGATCTTGCATTATCCATTAGGCACGGATCACACCTTCATCTTTGCATTTTGTTTGCTTTCAGCCTTTTTGTGGTTTTTTTGTTTTCCTCGTCATTCCATTAAAAGACTAGGTGTCGACTCCTTTCCTTATCCTTTTGCTTCCCTTGGTGTTTCCGGGTCTTCTCTCTTCTTCCGGATTCACCATTTTTGCCGTGACCGTCTCGGATCTCCTTGTGTGTTTCCGCACACCGGAGTAGGTGGAGAACTGCGCCTAGGGGTTCCACTGGCATGGTCACAATGAGGCCTGTATTTTAGGCTTACAAGTTGCAAGGGACCAAGGCGCCCGAGAACTCCACGTATTTGGCGACGCAATGCTGGTTATTTCGCAAGTCAATGGCGACTGGAAGACAAAAGACCAGAAGCTCGTACTATATCATGAACATTTGCTGAAATTAACTGAAGAATTTGAAGATGTCAAATTTTCCTTCATGAAACGAGCTAAGAATGAGTATGTAGATGCTCTTGCCACACTAGCATCATGGTTATCAATCCTAGAGGCACAAGCCATAGATATTTCAATCACATGCATCGAATAGCCAGCACATTGCGTGCATATTCAAGAGGCGCCATCATTTGCTGAACTACCTTGGTATAGTGATATTAATTCTTTTTTGGAGTCTGGCAGCTTCCCACCAGGCATTTCTGCTTCAGATAAGAAGACCTTGACATGGTTAGCATCTAAATATGTGCTCGGGGCTGGGCAGCTATATAAAAGGTCTTATAACCAGATGCTTCTCAGGTGTGTAGACAAAAAGGAGGCGGATATGCTAATGTTAAAAGTCCACGCAGGCACCTGTGGTCCACATATGAATGGGGTTCTCCTAGCTAAGAAAATTATGTTGCAGGGGAATTTTTGGTCCTCTATGGAAGCAGACTGCTGCCAGTTTGTCAGAAGATGCCATAACTGCCAGATACACAGCAATTTCATACATGCTCCCCCGTAACAATTGCATAGCATGTCATCACCCTGGCCTTTCTCTACCTAGGAAATTGATGTTATCAGGGCCATTCATCCTGTTGCATCCAATGGGCACTATTATATTCTGGTAGCCATCGATTATTTCACAAAATGGGTTGAGGCGGCATCATACAAGACAGTCATAGCAGCTGTTACAGAGAAATTCATCAAAAATAATATTGTTGCCAGATATGGAGTTCCATATGCTATTATTTCAGATAACGGAACAAATTTCATAGCAAGAAAGATTGTGGATTTTCTCCAATATTGCAAGATCAGGCATCTCAGATCCTCTCCCTATCGACCGCAGATGAATGGGGCAGTAGAGTCGGCTAATAAGAATCTGGTGAAAATCTTGAAGAAGATGGCTGAGACTCATAAAGATTGGCATGAAAAGCTGCCCTATGCGTTATGGGCCTACAAGACCTCCTTCCGGAAGTCAACAGGTGCAACACCTTACTCTTTGGTGTGTGGCATGGAGGCGGTCCTTCCCTTTGAAGTCGAGATTCCTTCGTTAAGAATCTTGAAGGAGGCAGAATTAGAAAAGGCTGAGTGGATACTAGATCGCTGTGTGCAGTTAGATTTAATTGATGAACACATATTACAAGCTCTACATCATGCCCAATGCTACTAGAAGAGAATGGCCCGGGCATATCAAAAGAAAGTCCGACCCAGAAGCTTTGAACCAGGAGACTTGGTTTTACGTGCCATTCATTTGCCCGATGCACGGGGAAAATTTAGGCCTAACTGGCGCGGACCCTTTGTGGTTAAGGAGGCCCTGTCTGGGAGTGCAATCATTCTTGATTGCATGGACCATAGAGAGCAGTCAGAGCCTGTCAATGCCTCCTACTTAAAGAAGTACTACCAGTGACTCCTAGTCAATCCTAAGCCTTGCACCGTGAGCCATTGCATTTTCATGTTTCTTCTTTACGCCTACTAATATTTTAGGTTATTGCATCCTAGCATAACATGGATAATCTCCTGCACTTTTTTCTTTTTTGCATAACATCATCATTGCCCGATGAGGAAAATCGAAAGCCTGTCTGCGTAAGACGAGTCCATTCCTCCTCATGTGTTACGACCCTTTTTAACTTAGGATGTGAGGGAGAGATTTCAGTAGAATGGACGAAATGTGCAAATTCCCAGGGGACCTATATCTCCAGAGGGAGTAAAAATGTTAGGTCTAGAGAGAGTGCGAGCAATAAAGAAAAATATCGACTCTAGAGCATAAAAGAAAATAAGGAGACAGAAGTGGTAGACAAAAGCTAGCTCCATTGAGAAAGGCATAAAGAACAACCCTATTCCTCCCTTATAATTTGGAGAGGAGTCGAAGCATGCACTTATAGATCGAGTAAAGGGACTAGCCACCCCTTCTATATCAAACAGAAAGAGCAGCCACCCCGTCAGCTTAGGTGTATTTTACCTCCAAGCAGGAATAAGGTAAGTCAGCATGCCTTTGAGGGAGAAAAAGAAATATGAATCCTTAAAAGAGTAGATGTAGGGCCCCAAGAATTTGGCATGAAGTCCATAATATCTTAAGGAGAGCCACAAATAAGCCTAAGTGTCTAGGTTAGTGCCACATGAGTCGAGGACAGTGTCACCTCTTACAGCAGGCAAAATAGGCTTCCTTGGCACTAAGGGCACCAATATATTAATTAATTAATCCTCTCTCTGCATTGCACTTTTTGCACAGCATTTAGCATTTTAAGTCAAGCATGTTTGTATCACTTTGCAAGGCGTTTGGCCGTATTCCGACCAGGGGCATGCCAGCTGCCTTTTTTGGTCATAGTATGGGCAAATAGGCATTTGACTAAGGGCATGCTAGTCGCTTCTTTAATGGGAAGAATCTTTGACCAGGGGCATGCCAGTTAAGTTAATCTTGAGAGTAGTATTGGAAATACATGAACAAATACAAGCAAGACAAGATGACATAAATGCACGCAAATTTTATTATGGTCCATCACTGATACAGACGTTGCTAATTAACTCTAGGCTTCTTTGAGCTACTAGCCCTTGTGAAACAGGTGCCACTAGGCAGAATCTCGCTTATGGGCCATGTCTCCCATATTTCGGCTTCGTATTCCACTATACAACCGGAGCCCTCAGTAATGGCAAGATCGGAGGACTTGATTCTAGCACGCGTCTTACGGGCCAACTCTGAGGTTGTTGCATTGGAGCCGACAATATACCTCTTGTACTGGTCAGGACAGGGACTTTGCTCAATAGAGTCCTGGCAAAAATCGAATTGGTGAAGAACTCGGACAGGGTGATATTCCACGCCGCCTATAAGCCCAGGAAGAACCACAAGTCGTATGTCCCTAGCGTTAAAAAAGGTAGTAAAAGTTCTCGACGTCGAGGATATAATGCACCATGTTACTGTATCCTCAGCCAGATTTCGCAGTCAGTTGCATAGCTCATGCACACCTGGAAGTGTCCTCGAATGGTGAGTGCGGCTATAAGCTTCAAAGGCAGAAGGCCGAGGGCGCAGAATCTTCACTCCCATCTGAGCAGCAAACCAGACCTGGCAAAAATGGGTCGCATAGTTAAGATAAGCACAACAGAGTATTTAAGTATTTAAATAAAATGGTTTGCTTACTTGCACCAAAGCACTACAACCATGGAAATGCTGGGAGCGCTTCAACGCCTGGTCCAAACCAACATAGATCTCTGCAAGGAGGATAGGAGCAAGATCAATCTGGCGAATAACTATCGCCCAGGCTATTTCTGCCACCTCAATAGCCATAGTCATCTGGGCATGGCTAAAAATGAGCTCCCCGAGGAAGCGTAGCACAAAACTATGAAGCCACAGGATGCCTAAAGAGGAGCGGGCACTAATAATCTCGTCAAAATAATCCAAGTGCACCATGGTAGTAGATCCATCTCTGCGGATAAGTTTCTCTTCACAGACACTTCTGGTCAAGCCCGTCAGTCGACTCAAAACTGGAACATAGTTGTCGTGGCAAGTGAAGACTGGAGGAGACATGAATGGCGAGAAACTGCAAATCTGTCTGACCTCCTCCAAAGTCAGAGTCATTTCCATTTGCCCAAAACGGAAAACGTGCAAGGCTGACTTCCAAAATCAAGCCACGACGCATAATAGATGCCAGTTAACCTCCACTTTAGCTATACTTAATAGTGAGGAGGATATGCCCCAGATCCGCAGTTGTTCGCGGTCAGCAACTGTCAAAGCGTCATTCCAGCCGCGTAGAGCATCCGAGCACTGTTTTGGTGTCACCATGGTAGGATAACTCCGTGGACATAGATTTGGGCCAGATATTGCAGTGAAAGAGCAAAACTTGACATAAATATAAGGCAAACGGAATGATCCAGTGGAATATATGATCTTGATCTTAGTGCAAGATCAAAAACATGCTCAATAAATCATGTCTTGTTGTAAATCTAAGGCTATGTGGCAGAAACGAAATCTGTGTTCTGTTTTCATAGAGCAAGGCAAGAAGAAATCAGCAAGAAAACAAAACAAAGCATTCACATACCATTGTATTATCGTAGCAGGAGTCCAGAACGGATCAGAGAAGGTGCTACAAGCAAGATTCGAAGATTTTAGGGTGTTTGCAGAAAGGGGCGACAATGCATCTCGCTAGGAATGCGAGGTTATAAGTAAAAGGTTTTAGCAAAAAAAGAAAGCAAGCTGACCATTTTCGAGCGGAGCACATAGGTGGCGCACCATAGTGGTGCACCTCAGTGGTGCATGGAGCAGCAGCAAAATTTCAACAGCACCTCCCCTAAAATATGAACCTCGCCAAATCGGCGCCATTTATTTGAACTTGCACAGAAAATTTTGCATAGAACCTACACAAACAAAACCCCAAGATGGGGCACATCGCAGAATCCGGAATTGTCATTTTATAAAAATTCAGAAGCAAGTTACAACATTCCACTGTTAATACAGGGATTTGAAATAACTACAAAATACAAGATAGCTACTCCTCGTCTGACCCCTCCTCGTCGGATAACGCCTCTTGGAAGCTCTTGGCCAGAAGGCGAGCGCCTCGTCGAGTGATCCGTTGCGACCACTGAGCGGCTGCAGTAGCCTGAGAATGGGGAGCAGAATCTCGGGCCTTCTGGGAAACCTCAGTATCGGAGCGGTCCTCCTTAGATGCCTCCATGGTGAATTCCCCGCTGCTGGCTACATTCACCTCTTGGGCTGGGAAGTCTTGCTGCAATATCAAGATTCGTGTTAGCAGTCAGGATTATAAAGTAAAGTAACAAAGATAGAAAAAGACGCATACCAAGATGATATTACGCCAACGTAGTTCTACAAAGTAACAGATATGTCAAGCTTGTTTTGAGCTGAAAATGGCAATTTACAAAGTAAAAGTCTTATCCTCTTCCGGCAAATGTCGGCATAAAAGGCGCCAAATTGATCTTCAAAGCCCTATTGAATTATGACAAATGTCAGATCTATATAGATCATATACCTGAAAGCATTAAGCAAGGATTATAACCAAGTACCTGGCCCAGTCGAAGGCATACCACATACCACGCTGGCTATCCCACACTGCCTCCTCAAATAGGTACGGCTTCCCAACACGCCTGTACCAAGCCAGATAATCTGTGTAGTTGACTTCCCGAAGAACATGTCTGTCCTGGGAAGCCATAGCTGCAGCGTGCCGACTTCTGGCCACAGAACGAGTCGAGGCCGAGCGGTCCATATCAGAAGGAGGAGGGGCAGGAATGCAGAACTCATTCAGAAACTGGTGCCGCATGCGCCTCGGGAGGAAATATGCTGAATTCTTCATGCAGTAAAATTTCACTTGCTTGTCCCTCAGAATGCGACCAGAATTCAGAGGAACCTAGTCAAAGCCATCATATCTGGAGAATGAGCGTAAGTGAACCGACTACAGAAATAGACAATTGTAAGCAAAGTAGGTAATACTGGCATACAGAATTGATGTCTAAATAGTAAAACAACTTACATCCTCAAGCTCTACCAAGTCCAGCAGATACCGGTAGGACTCGTAACTATAGACCCCTGCGGTAGCTCGGTGGTCAGGCTCAACCCATTGACGAGGGAGAGGTAGAAGCTCGTCACGGAGTCGTCCGAAGCTATGCCCCCGTGTGATATGCTCCATAATCCAGTACTTGCAATAGCAGACAGAAGTCAGTTTATCAGATATTAAGCATAGAAGAAAGTTGTTTTGCAAAAGTAATGAAAGTAAACACTCACAGTCAGCAGAGGATATAATCCCACATAGGAGCGGCGCCCAAGCTTGACCACATTGTCGAGCCCGTAAATCAGCCAAGTATAACTAACGTCGGCCTAGTCGTAGTGGTCCAGATGTTCCAGATAGGTTTAGTACGCAAACCAATCAGCATGAATGGAGTAAGCAGATGAGTCACTGAAAATCATGGCCAGCAGATCTAGCAAGAAATGCCTCAGCACAAAGTCTGCCTCTTCGCTGTCAGGTTCGAAGTTGGGCCAGAACTGGTCCCACTTTCTCAACCACCCCATGGTGATCATGTGTTTCCCCCTAGGTGGCTTAGGAGGAACACGACCCAAGTGTGCAGGAGCAAGGTGCAAGCCGTGAGTAGTCTCACCTATAATCGGCTCGTCGCCGAAGGGAAGACCCGTCAGCAGAGCCCACTGATCAGGCAGGATGGTCAGCTCTCCGAATGGAAAGTGACAAGTGTGCATCTCAAACCTCCACCTTTCCACCAAAGCCCTAAAGAAGTTATAATGGCCATGTATAATGGGTACGCGAAGCAAACCTCCAAATGGGGATCGGTGAAAGAGCAAGTCCTGTAGAAAATCTGGTAGACGATGAAAGTGGTCAAGCATTGGGCCCCAGTGGCACCGCATAACCCGATTCGCATCCCCATCCTGAAATGTCAAGAACAGAATTAATGCCAAGTCAAAGGCAGGTTATAATTAAAGTTCGTCAAAACGAGAAAATTACCCCAAAGTCAGGACTCTCGTAGATATGATGTTCGCTCAGCAGCCACCCCTCGAAATTGCCAGACTCCTGAAAATGCATATGGCTAATAAAGCATTAGATTTATATGCACATCTTATTCCAATTTAGGTTTAGCTTAATAGGTACAGCAGGAGTCGAGCTGCTAGAGGCTTGTGATCTCGAAGAACTACCCCACTGCCGAGAGCGAGAGCTAGATGGCGTACCCTGCGAGGACTGTGGGGTCCTCTCCTCGGGAACTGGATCATCCTACAGAAATGGTAAAAAGGGCACACAGAATCCAAGACGAAGTCAAATATTGCATTGCAGTCAAAGACAGAACAAAGGGGGGCATGACATTTAAATGGCATATGGTGGCAGAAATAGACAGGCATACAGTTATGGCTTAGTGTTTCATGCAAATGTGCAAGTTATGTCGCAATATTTTCTTGTTAAAATATGCGAGAAATGGGCATTCTGCAAAAGCTATCATCTTTCCTAAGACATGGTTCAAAGTGGTCAACCTGATTCAAAGAAGCATGTAACTAAAATCAGAAAATGGCATGAATGGTAGTATGGCATATTTGGCATAAGCAAGCAGCATGTATGTGCCCAAGCCTTGAACCACCTCACTACCAACACATCTCCGGCCCACCACCACGTGGCTTCTACCGTGTGACCCGTGCAAGCAGCCATTTCACCGCCATCACATCACAGCCAACGACCAAATCCGTCACCACCACTCCAACCCAAAACCGCTATCATCAGAATCCACCATGACCAGCACCCCCGCAAAACCACGGCTGACCCATTTCACACCTACCACCAGCCTTACCGTAACTTTGGCCCGCCATCGCAGCCTGCTCCACTGGTTATCTGCACTGTTATTTCAGCTCACCACCATATCACGGCCAACCATCAACCTGGAGACCAAACCGCCACCTAGGACAACCCTCGCCGGAACCCGACTGTCGGCCACCCAAAAGCAAAAACAAGAAAGGAATCAAAGAGCAAGGAGAGGAGATCAGACAATACCTCCATCAGCGACCACCTCTCCAACCAATCCCAGAGAGTCTGGTCCATCACCGCCGTCGACCAAGCACCTAGCCGCCGGACGACCGCTGCACTGCCGCACGATGCCCCCGCGCCTAACCCCCGCACCAGCCGAGAGCACCTCGTCGGCGCACCACCAGCGCACCGCTGCCTTGAGGAGATGAGAGGAGAATGGAGAAATGAGGAGAAGGGAGGAAGAAAGATGGGTTTCGTTTGGGAGAAAATGAATGGGGAGGAAGAAGAAAAGGCACGCCCCTTGAGAGAAGAAACTAAAGAATTAAAAAAGGAAAAAACTATATGCATATAGGTGTTGCTTTGGAGATGTGAAATCAAGCAAAATAATAGCAGAACAGGGTGAAAGGCCAAGCAACATGAGCCCCTTGCAATCCTAAGAAGCAGGAAGAAAGAAGAGAATGTCCCTTAGCAGTTATGACAGTTATCCAATGAGATCCACTTATAAATAATTTAATAGTCAAAGTTTAATATGCAAAATGGTGGTGGAAATTGCATTTCAGCCCCTAGCACTTCACGGCTTGCACTCCAAGAGCAGAATATACAGTATCAGGTACATGGCCCGCAAAATATACTAGATGGGGTAATTTACAGAAAACCCCCTACATTTTGCAAAATTTACGGATTAGTCCACGAAGGATGCAGGAAATTTTGTTTGAAGCAGGCATTTGTTTAGATACAGCAGAATCTCGAATGTCACGGCACAATGATAATTCGGCAATAAGAAGGCAGTCATGATTGGGGAATTTGCAAAAAAGCCCTCAAGTTTAGGACATTTGCAAGTAAGTCCTTAGCTTCCGCAATCAGTGCCACTTTTGGTGGAAAAATTCTAGCAAGAAGAGATTGTACATGCATCTCAGCAAGAATGCCAGTTTCTACACCACAGCATTAGTAGCCAGCATATTTACAGTTCTACCCGTCGGGGCACCTTTGTCATTTTCCTCCCTAGGGGACAATCCAGGAGTCATCGTTTTGGTTTTTTAGGTTCTCCTTCCAAGCAAATGAGATCCTTCTGCTTCTTTCTTTTGCATTTTCGTGAGCGCAGAATCCAGCTAGTTGACTTTGACTGGGCGGTCAATGTCATTTAACCTTTTGGGTTTTCGCGGGCGTGAAATCCCGCTTGACTCTGACCTGGCGGTCATGTAACGCCCCGCGCTACACAACAGTACGAGAACTACCCAAGCCTAATTAAAAGCAATTAAGCAGCAATATTAAACAAATAAAGCTAACTACCCAGACCTGTGTGCGGCAAACGTGGCTCGAACAAAAGCACCAGACTAGACCTGCTCCAACACTCAAGCACCTGAAACAAGAAAGCACACGCGTGAGTGACAGGAATGTCACCCAGTACGCGCCCCAAAACAACACTAAAAGCACATAAATCCTCGCTAGAAAGCGTCATTTTAAAAAAAAGCCTCAGTGTGCAATTTTTCAAAACTCTTAAAACAATGCCTTTCAAACCTTTTCTATTCTTTCCTTTCAAAATCTCATGCTTTTTTTTTTCAAAGCCTTTATTCTCAACACGGGAGAAAAATCAATCATTCAACTAGTTTCCTAGCCCAAAACATCAATTAAAACCACAGGCACAATTTGCCACAAAACCGGGCTAGAAACTAGTTCTCAAACCCAAATCCACATT
>JAMKQA010024675.1:0-13671 GCA_024699735.1 Posidonia australis
AAACACAACATCCGAGAAGCAGGCAGTGATGGTTTGGAAATTAGAAAAGCGAACACGCCAATCGAGAGGCTATCGGTGATGAATGACATAATCCGAGAAGCAGGCGATGATGGTTCGGAAATCTGAAATGCGAACACGCCAACCGAGGGGCAGTCATAGATGGTCCAGAAGGGGGGTAAACGAGCACGCCATCCGAGAAGTAGGTGATAATGATTCAGAAATCCAAAAAGCGAACACACCAACCAAGTGGCAGTCGGTGACGGTCCTGAAGAAGGATAAACAAACACATCATTCGAGAAGCAGGCTGTGATGGTTCGGAAATCAGAAAAGAGAACACGCCAACCGAGAGGTAGTCAGTGACGGTCCATAAGGATGATCAACGAACACATCATCCGAGAAGCAGGCGATGATGGTTCAGAAATCAGAAAAGCGAACACGCCAACCGAGAGGCAGTCAGTGACGGTCCAAAAGAAGGAAAAACGAACACATCATTCAAGAAGCAGGCGGTGATGGTTCGGAAATCTAAAAAGCGAACATGCCAACCGAGAGGTAGTCAGTGACAGTCCAGAAGGTGGATCAACAAACACATCATCCGAGAAGTAGGCTGTGACGGTTTGGAAATCCGAAAAGCAAACAAGTCATCAGAGTGTAGGCGATGACGGTGCAAAAAGAGGATAAACAAACACATCATCAGAGAAGTAGGCGGTGATGGTTTGGAAATACAAAATGCAACACGCCAACCAAGAGGCAGTCGATGATGGCTCAGAAGGAGGACAAACGAACACAGTATCTGAGAAGCAGTCGGTGACGGTTCAGAAGGAGGACAAACAAACCCATCATCCGAGAAGTAGGCGGTGATGGTTCGTAAATTCGAAAAGCGAACACGACAACCTAGAGGCTGTCGGTGACAGTTCTGAAGGAGGATAAACAAACACAACATCCGAGAAGCAGGCAATGATGGTTTGGAAATCAGAAAAGCGAACACGCCAATCGAGAGGCTGTCGGTGATGAACGACATAATCCGAGAAGCAGGCGATGATGGTTTGGAAATCTGAAATGCTAACACACCAACCGAGGGCAGTCATAGATGGTCCAGAAGGAGTATAAACGAGCACGCCATTTGAGAAGTAGGTGATAATGATTCAGAAATCCGAAAAGCGAACACACCAACCGAGTGGTAGTCGGTGACGGTCCTGAAGAAGGATAAACAAACACATCATTCGAGAAGTAGGCTGTGATGGTTCGGAAATCTGGAAAGTGAACACGCCAACCGAGAGGTAGTCAGTGACGATCCATAAGGAGGATCAACGAACACATCATCCGAGAAGTTGGCAGTGATGGTTTAGAAATCTGAAAAGCGAACACGCCAACCGAGTGGCAGTCGGTGATGGACCAGAAGAAGGATAAACGAACACATCATTCAAGAAGCAGGCGGTGATGGTTCGGAAATCTGAAAAGCGAACACGCCAACCGAGAGGCAGCCAGTGACGGTCCAGAAGTTGGATCAACAAACACATCATTCGAGAAGCAGGCTGTGACGGTTTGGAAATCCGAAAAGCAAACATGTCATCAGAGTGTAGGCGGTGACGGTGCAAAAGGAGGATAAACAAACACATCATCAGAGAAGTAGGCGGTGATGGTTCGGAAATACAAAAGGCAACACGCCAACCAAGAGGCAGTCGATGATGGCTCATAAGGAGGACAAACGAACACAGTATCCGAGAAGCAGTCGGTGACGGTTCAGAAGGAGGACAAACAAACCCATCATCCGAGAAGTAGGAGGTAGTTGTTCGTAAATTCGAAAAGCAAACACGCCAACCTAGAGGTTGTCGGTGACAGTCCTGAAGGAGGATAAAAAAACACATCATCCGAGAAGCAAGTGGTGATTGTTCGGATACCTAAAAAGCGAACGCGCCAACCGATAAGCAGTCGGTGACGGTTCAGAAAGAGGATAAACAAACACGTCATCCGAGAAGCAAGCGGTGATGGTCTAGAAATCTAAAAAGCGAACATGCCAACCGAGAGGCAGTCGGTGACAGTTCAAAAGGAGGACAAATGAACCCATCATCCATGAAGCAGGCGGTGATGTTTCGAAAATCCGAAAAGCGAACACGCCAACCTAGAGGTTGTCGGTGATGGTCCTAAAGGAGGATAAACGAACACATCATCTGAGAAGCAGGCGGTGATGGTTTGCAAATCAGAAAAGAAAACACACCAATCGAGAGGCAGTCGGTGATGGTCTTGAAGGTTGATAAATGAACACATCATCCGAGAAGCAAGCAATGATGGTTTGGAAATCCAAAAAGTGAACATGCCAACCGAGTGGCAGTCGATGAAGGTCCAAAAGGAGGATAACAGAACACATCATCCGAGAAGCAAGCGGCGATGGTTTGGAAATCTGAAAGCAAACATGCCACACGAGAGGTAGTCGGTGTCGGTTAAGTAGGAGGATTAATGAACACATCATTTGTGAAGCAGGCGGTGATGGTTAAGAAATCCAAAAAGTGAACACGCCAACCGAGAGGCAGTCGGTGATGGTCCGAAAAGAGGTCAACCGAGCACATCATTCGAGAAGATGGTGGTGATGGTTCGAATGCCTGAACGGTGGACACGCCTACCGAGAGGCAGTCGGTGACGGTTCTGAAGGAGGATAAACGAAATCATCATCTAAAAAGCAGGCGGTGATGGTTCATAAATCCGAATAGCGAACACGCCTACCGAGAGGAGTCATTGATGGTTCTGAAGGAGGATAAACAATCACAACATCCGAGATGCTGGCGGTGATGGTTCGGAAATCCGAAAAGCGAACACGCCAACAAAGAGGAAGTCAGTGATAGTCCAGAAAGTTGATAAATGAACTCATCATTTGAGAAGCAGGCGGTGATGGTACGAAAACCTAAAAAGTGAATGTGCCAACCGATAGGCAGTCAGTGACGGTTTAGAAGGAGGATAAACAAACACATCATCCGAGAAGCAGGCGGTGATGGTCTGGGAATCCGAGAAGCGAACTTGCCAACCGAGAGGCAGTCTGTCACGGTTCAGAAGGAGGACAAATGAACCCATCATCCGAGAAGCTGGCAGTGTGGGTTCAGAAATTTGAAAAGCGAACACGCCAACCTAGAGACTGTTGGTGATGGTCCTCAAGTAGGATAAACGAACACATCATCCGAGAAGCAGGCGGTGATGGTTTGGAAATCCAAAAAACGAACACGCCAACTGAGGCAGTCAGTGATGGTCCAGAAGGAAGATAAACGAACGCATCATTTGAGAAGTAGGCAATGATGGTTCGAAAATCTGAAAAACGAACACGCTTAACGAGAGGCTGTCGGTGATGGTCCTCAAGGAGGATAAATGAACACATCATCAGAAAAGAAGGCAGTGATGGTTCGAAAACCCGAAACATTAGCACGCCAACTGAGATGTAGTCAGCGACGGTCCAAAAGGTGGATAACGAACACATCATCCGAGACGCTGGCAGTGATGGTTCGAAAATTCGAAAAGCGAACACGTCAACCGAGAGGCAGCCAGTGATGGTCCAGACAAAGGACAACTGAACGCATCATCCGAGAAGCAGGTGGTGATGTTCGAAAGCCTGAAAGGTGGAAACTCCAACAGAGAGGCAGTCAATCACGATTCCGAAGGAGGATAACGGAAATCATCATTCGAGAAGCAAGCGGTGATGGTTCTGAAATCTGAATAGTGAACATGCCAATGGATAAGAAGTCGGTGACGGTTCTGAAGGAGGATAAACGAACACGTCATCTCAGAAGCAGGCAGTGATGGTTCAGAAATCTGAAAAGCGAACGTACCAACCGAGAGGTAGTCGGTGACAGTCCAGAAAAAGGATAAACGAACACTTCATCTGAGAAGTAGGCGGTGATTGTTTGGAAACTTGAAAAGCAAACGCACCAACCGGTTGGCAGTTGGTGACGTTTCCAAAGGAGGATAAACAAACACATCATTCAAGAAGCAGGCCGTGATGGTCCAAAAATCCAAAATGCAAACACGCCAACTGAGAGGCAGTCGAGGATGGTCCAAAAGGAGGATTAACGAACACGTCATCCAAGAAGTAGGCGGTGATGGTTCAGAAATCCAAAAAAGCAAACAAGCCAATCGAGAGGCAATCAGTGATGGTTCGAAAGGAGGATAAATGAACACATCATTCGAGAAGCAGGCGGTGATGGTTCGAAAATATGAAAAGTAAACACGCCAACTAAGAGGTTGTCGGTGACGGTTCAGAAGGTGGATAAACGAACACATCATCCAAGAAGATGGTGGTGAAAGTTAGGAAATCCACAAAGTGAACACGCCAATCAAGAGACAGTCAGTGACGGTCCAGAAGGACGATAAAAGGACACAACATCCGAGAAGCAGGCGATGATGGCTCGAAAATCCAAAAAGCGGACACACCAACCGAGAGACCGTCGGTGACGGTCCAGAAGGAGGATAAACAAACACATCATTCGAGTTGCTGGCGGTGATGGTTCGAAAATCCGAAAAGTGAACACGCCAACCGAGAGGCAGTTGGTGATGGTTCAGAAGGAGGATAAATGAACTCATCATCCAAGAAGCTGGCAGTGATGGTTCGGAAATTCAAAAAGCAAACACGCCAAGCAGGAGGTAGTCGGTGACGGTTCAGACAAAGGATAAGCGAACACATCATCCGAGAAATTGGCGGTAATGGTTTGTAAATTCGAGAAGTGAACACACCAACCGAGGGGCAGTAGGTGACGATTCAGAAGGAGGACTACTGAGCACATCATCCAAGAAGCTGGTAGTGATGGTTCGGACCTGAAAAGTGAACACGCCAACTGAGAGGCAGTGGATGATGGTTCAGAAGGAAGATAAATGAACACATCATCCGAGAAGAAGTAGGCAATGATGGTTTGGAAATTCGAAAAGCAAACATGCCAACCTAGAGGCAGTTGGTGGCGGTTCAGAAGGAGGATAAACGAACACATAATCCAAGAAGCAGGTGGTGATGTTCTGGAAATCCAAAAAGTGAACATGCCAACCGAGAGGCAGTCGGTGACGGTTCAGATGGAGGAAAAACGAACCCATCATCTGAGAAGCTGGCGGTGAGGGTTCGGAAATCCAAAAAGCAAACACGCCAACCTAGAGGCTGTCGGTGACGGTCCTGAAGGAGGATAAACGAACACATCATCTGGGAAGTAGGTTGTGATGGTTCAGAATTCTGAAAAGCGAACGCACAAACCAAGAGGCAGCCGATGACAGTCTAGAAGGAGGATCAACGAACACAACAGCCGAAGCAGGCGGTGATGGTTCGGAAACCGAGTGGCAGTTAGTGACAGTCTAGAAGGAGGATAAATGAGCACATCATCCGAGAAGCAGGCAGTAGTGGTTCATGAAGCGGAAAAGCGAACACACCAATCGAGAGGCTGTCGGTGACGGTCCAGTAGGAGGATAAACGAACACAACATCCGAGAAGCGGGCGGTGAAGGTATGGAAACCCGAAAAGTGAACACATCAACCAACTGGCAATCTGTGATGGTCCAAAAGGAGGATAAACGAACACGTCATCCAAGAAGCAAGCGGTGATGGATTAGAAATCCGAAAAGCAAACACGCCAACCTAGAGGCAGTCAGAGACGATCTAGACGGAGGATAAATGAGCACATCTTCTGAGAAGTTGCAAGTGATGGTTCGAAAATCTGAAAAGTGAACACGCCAACCGAGAGGCAATTAGTGACGGTCTAGAAGGAGGATAAACGAACACATCATCAGTGAAGTAGGCGGTGATGGTTCGAAAATTTGAAAAGTGAACACACCAACCGAGAGGTAGTCGGTGACGGTTTAGAAGGAGGATAAATGAACACATCATTCAAGAAGCAGGCGGTGATGGTTTGGAAATCCAAAAAGCTAACACGCCAAAGGAAAGGCTGTTGGTTATGGTCCAGATGGAGGATAAACGAACACATCATCCGAGAAGCAAGCGGTGTTGGTTCGGAAATTAGAAAAGCGAACACGCCAACCGAGAGGCTGTCGGTGATGGTTCAGAAGGAGTACAAGCGAGCAGAACATCCGAGAAGCTGTGAGTGATGGTTAAGAAACTTGAAAAGCGAACACACCATCTGAGAGGCAGTCAATGACGGTCTAGGAGGAGGATAAACGAACAAATCATCCGAGAAGTAGGCGGTGATGGTTCAGAAATCTGAATATCAAAAATGCCAACCGAGAGGCTGTCACTGACGCTCCAATTAGAGGATAAACGAACTCATCATCCGATAAGAAGGCAGTGATGGATAAGAAATCCTAAAAGACTAGAGGCAGTCGGTGACGGTTCCAAAGGAGGACAAACGAACACATCATCCATGAAGCCAGCGGTGATGGTTCAAAACTCTGAAAAGGGAACACGCCAATCGAGAGGCAGTCGATGATGGTACAGAAGGAGGATAAACAGACACATTATCCGAGAAGCTGGTAGTGATTGTTCAGAAATCCGAAAAGCAAACATGCCAACCGAGAGGCAGTCAGTGACGTTTCAGAAGGAGGATAAACGAACACATCATCCGAGATGCAAGCGGTGATGGTTCGGAAATCCGAAAAGCAAACACACCAAATGACAGGCTATCGATGATGGTCCAACTGGAGGATAAACGAACACATCATCCGAGAAGTAGGCGGTGATGGTTCAAAAATCCAAAATACGGACTCGCTAACTGAGAGGCAGTCGGTGACAGTACAAAAGGAGGATAAACGAACACATCATCTGAGAAGCAGGCGGTAATGGTTTGGAAATCTAAAAAGCGAACACACCAATCGAGAGGCAATCAGTGACAGTCCAGAAGGAGAATAAACAAGCACATAATCTGAGAAGTAGGCGGTGATGGTTCAGAAAATTGAAAAGCGAACATACCAACCGAGAGGCAGTTAATGATGTTCCAGAAGGAGGATAAACAAACGCACTATCCGAGAAGCAGGCGGTGATGGTTTGGAAATTTGAAAAGGAAACATGCCAACCGAGAGGCAGTTGATGATGGTCCAGAAGGAGGATAAACGAGCATGCCATCTGAGAAGCATGTGATAATGGTTTAGAAATTCGAAAAGCGAACACGCTAACCGAGTGGCAGTCGGTGACGGTCCTGAAGAAGGATAAACAAACACATCATTCGAGAAGCAGGTAGTGATGGTTCAGAAATCCGAAAGCCAACACGCCAACCGAGAGGTAGTCAGTGACGGTCCAGAAGGAGGATCAACGAACACATCATCCGAGAAGTAGGCAGTGATGGTTCAGAAATCTGAAAAGCGAACATGTAAACCGAGTGGCAGTCGGTGACAGTCTAGAAGAAGGATAAACGAACACATCATTCAAGAAGTAGGAGGTGATGGTTCGGAAATCTTAAAAGTGAACACGTCAACCGAGAGGTAGTTAGTGATGGTCCAGAAGGAGGATCAACGAACACATCATCTGAGAAGCACGCTGTGATGGTTCGAAAATCCGAAAAGAAAGCACGTCAATCGAGAGGCAATCGGTGTCGGTCTTGATGGAAGATAAACGAACACTTCATCAGAGAAGTAGGCAGTGATGGTTCGGGAAGCTGAATAGTGAACACGCGAACCTAGTGGTAGTCGGTGATGGTCTAGTAGGAGGATAAATGAACACATCGTCCTAGATGCAGGCGGTGATGGTTTGGAAACCCGAAAAGTGAACACGCCAACTAAGAGACAGTCAGTGACAGTTTAGAAAGAGGATAAACGAACACATCATCCAAGATGCAATTGGTGATGGTTTGGAAATCCAAAAAGTGAACACGCCAATCGAGAGGTAGTCAATGATGGTTGGAAAGGTGGGTAAACGAAGACATCATCCGAGAAGAAGGCAGAGATGGTTCGAAATTTCGAAAAGTGAACACGCCAACCGAGAGGCAGTCAGTGACGGTTCTACTGGAAGATAAACGAACACAACATCCGAGTGGCAAGCAGTGATGGTTTGGAAATCCGAAAAGTGAACACACCAACCGAGAGGCAGTCGATGATGGTCCAGAAGAAGGATAAACGAACACATCATCCAAGTAGCAGGTGGTGAAGGTTCGGAAATTCGAAAAGCGAACACGCCAACCGAGACGCAGTCAGTGACGGTTCAGAAAAAGGACAACCGAACACATCATCCGAGAAGCAGGTAGTGTTGGTTCGGAAACCTGAAAGACGAACACAACATTCGAGAAGCAAGTGGTGATGGTTCTAAATACTGAAAGGTGAACACGCCGACCACGACGTAGTCAGTGACGTTCAAATGGAGGATAAACGAACACATCATCTGAGAAGCAGGCAGTGTTGGTTCAGAAACCTGAAAGACGAACACAACATTCGAGAAGCAAGTGGTGATGGTTCGAAAGACTGAAAGGTGAACATGCCGACCATGACGTAGTCAGTGACGTTCAGATGGAGGATAAATGAACACATCATCCGAGAAGCAGGCGGTGATGGTTCAGAAATCCGAATAGCGAACACACCAACGGAGTGGCAGTCGGTGACGGTTCGGAAGGAGGATAATCGAACACATAATCTGAGATGACGGGGTGATGGTTCGGAAATCTGAAAAGCAAACAAGCCAACCAAGAGGTTGTCGGTGACGGTTCAGATGGAGGATAAACGAACACATCATCCATGAAGCAGGTGGTGTTGGTTCAGAAACTTGAAAATCAAACACGGCAACCGAGAGGCAGTTGGTGATAGTTCGGATGGAGGATAAGGGAACACATCATCCGAGAAGCAGGCGGTGATGGTCTAAAAATCTGAATAGCGAACACGCCAACCATTAGGCAGTCGATGATGGTCCTGAAGGAGGATAAACTAACACATCATCCGTGATGCAAGCAGTGATGGTTCAGAAATTCGAAAAGTGAACAAGCCAAACGAGAGGCAGTCCGTGATGGTTCAGAAGGAGGATAAACGAAGACATCATCCAGGACGCTTGCGGTGATGGTTTGGAATTCCGAAATGCAAACACGCCAACCGAGAGGCAGTCGGTGATGGTTCAGAAGGAGCATAAAGGAACACTACATCCAAGAAGCAAGCAGTGATAGTTCGAAAATTCGAATAGCGAACACGCCAATGGAGAGGTAGTTGGTGCTGGTCCTGATGGAGGATAAACAAACTCATCATCCGAGAAGCAGTGGGCGTTGGTTTGAAAATCGAAAAGCGAACAAGCCAACCGAGAAGAAGTCGGTGACGTTCTAGAAGGAGGATAAACAAACACATCATCCGAGAAGTAGGTGGTGATGGTTCGGAAATACAAAATGCAACACGCCAACCAAGAGGCAATCGATGATGGCATAGAAGGAGGACAAACGAGCACAGTATCCGAGAAGCAGTCGGTGACAGTTCAGAAGGAGTACAAACGAACCCATCATCTGAGAAGCAGGCGGTGATGGTTCAGAAATCCGAAAAGCGAACACACCAACCTAGATGCTGTCTGTGACTGTCCTTAAGGAGGATAAACAAACACAACATTCGAGAAGCAGGCAGTGATGGTTTGGAAATTAGAAAAGCGAACACGCCAATCAAGAGGCAGTCGGTGACGGTCCAGAAGTTGGATAAAGGAACACATTTTGAGAAGCAGGCAATGATGGTTCAGAAATCCAAAAAGCGAACACGCCAACCGAGAGGCAGTCGGTGAAGGTCCTGAAGGAGGATAAACAAACACATCAACCGAGAAGCAGGCGGCGATGGTTTGGAAATTAGAAAAGCGAACACCCCTAACGAGAGGCTTTCGGTGACGATCCTGAAGGCGGATAAACAAACGCATCATCAGAAAAGAAGGCGGTTATGGTTTAGAAACCCGAAAAGTTAGCTCGCCAACAGAGAGGTAGTCAGTAATGGTCCAAAAGGAGGATAAACAAACACATCATTCGAGAAGTAGGTAGTGATGGTTCGGAAATCTGAAAAGCAAACGTGCCAACTGAGAGGCAGTCGATGACGGTCCAGACGGAGGACAACCGAACACATCATCCAAGAAGCCAGTGGTGATGGTTTAGAAATCCAGAAAGCGAACACGCCAACCAAGAGGCAGTCAGTGACGGTCCAGAAAGGGGATAAATGAACATTTCATCTGTGAAGCAGGTAGTGATGGTTCAAAAACCTGAAAAGTGAACACGCCAACCGATAGGCAGTCAGTGATGAGTTCCGAAGGGGGATAAATGAACTCATCATCCGAGAAGTAGGAGGTTATGGTCCAAAAATCCAAAATGCGAGCATGCCAACCGAGAGACAGACGGTGACAGTTCAAAAGGAGGATAAATGATCCCATCATCTGAGTAGCAGGCGGTGATGGATCAGAAATCTGAAAAGTGAACACGCCAACTAAGAGGCAGTCGGTGACGCTGCAGAAGGACGATAAACGAACACATCATCTGACACGCAGGCAATGATGAATCGGAAAATTGAAAAGTGAACATGCCAAACGAGAGGCAGTCGGTGATGGTCCAAAAAGAGGATAAATGAACACTCCATCTGTGAAGCAGGTAGTGATGGTTCAGAAAGCTGAAAAGTGAACATGCCAACTGATAGGCAGTCGGTGATGGATTCGAAGGAGGATAAATGAACTCATCATCCAAGAAGCAGGCGGTGATGGTCCAGAAATCCAAAATGCGAACACGCGAACCGAGAGACAGACTGTGACCGTTCAAAAGGAGGATAAATGAACCCATCATCGAGTAGCAGGCAGTGATGGATAATCGGAAATCTGAAAAGTGAACATGCCAACCGAGAGGCATTCAGTGACGGTCCAGAACAAGGATAAGCGAACACATCATCTGAGCTGCAAGCAGTGATGGTTTAGAAATCCGAAAAGTGAACAAGCCAAATTACAAGCAATCGATGACGGTCATGAAGGAGGATAAATGAACACATCGTCCGAGAAGCTGGCGGTGATGGTTTGGAAACCCGAAAAACGAACACGCCAACCGAGTGGGAGTCGTTAATGGTCCAGAAGGAGGATAAATGAACACATCATCCGAGAAGTAGGCAGTGATGGTTTGAGAATCCGAAAAGTGGACACACCAACTCTAAGGCAATTGGTGACAGTTCAGAAGGAGGATAAACGAACACATCATCTGAGAAGCAGGCGGTGATGGTTCAAAAATTTGCAAAGCGAACATGCTAGCGGAGAGGCCGTCGGTGAGAGTCCAGAAGGTAGATAAACAAACACATCATCCGAGAAGTGGGTGGTGATGGTTCAGAAATTCGAAAAGCGAACACACCAACTGAGAGGCAGTTGGTGTCGGTTCAGAAGGAGGACAACTGAACACATCATCCAAGAAGCAGGCAGTGATGGTTCAGATGCCTGAAAAGCGTACACGCCAACTTAGAGGTAGTCGGTGATGATTCTGAAGGTGGATCAATGGACCCAACATCCAAGAAGTAGGCGGTGTTGGTTCGAAAATCTGAAAAGCGTACTTGCTAACCGAGAGGCAGTCAGTGATGGTTTAGAAGGAGGATAAAAGAACACATCATCCGATAAGCAGGCAGAGATGGTTCGGAAATCCTAAAAACAAAACACACTAACCGAGAGACAGCCACTAACGCACTAGATTGAGGATAAACGAACTCAACATCTGAGAAGCAAGCAGTGATGGTTTGGAAATCCGAAAAACAAACACGCCAACAGAGAGGCAGTCACTAACACTCTAGATGGAGGATAAACGAACTCATCATCCAAGAAGTAGGCGGTGATGGTTCGGTAATCCGATAAGCGAACACGCCAACTGAGAGGTAGTCAGTGACGGTTCAGAAGGAGGACAAACAAACACATCATCCAAGAAGCAGGCGGTGGAGGATCGAAAAACCAAAAAGCGAACACGCCAATTGAGAGGCAATCAGTGACGGTTCGAAAGGAGGATAAATGAACTCATCATCCGAGAAGCAGGCAGTGGTTGTTCGGGAAGTTGAAAAGAAAACACGCCAACTGAGATGTAGTCAGTGACGGTCCAGTAGGAGGATAAATGAACACATCATTTGACAAGCAGGCAGTGATGGTTCGGGAAGTTGAAAAGCAAACATGCCAAGCAAGAGGTAGTCGGTGATGGTCCAATAAGAAGGATAAATGAACACATCATCCGAGAAGCAAGCAGTGATACTTCAGGAAGTTAAAAAGCGAAAACGCAAACCGAGAGGGAGTCGGTGACGGTCGAGTAGGAGGATAAACAAACACATCATCTGAGAAGCAGGCGATGAAGGTATGGAAACCCAAAATGTGAACACACCAACCGAGAGGCAGTCTGTGACGGTCCAGAAGGAGGATAAACGAACACAATATCCAAGATGCAAGCGGTGATGGTTCAGATATGTGAAAAGGGAACACGCCTACCGACAGGTAGACGGTGACGATTCAGAAGGAGGATAATTGTGGTCATCTTCCGAGAAGCAAGCGGTGATGGTTCGGAATTCCGTGAAGTAGGCAGTGATGGATCAGAAACCTGAGTAGCGAACGTGCCAACCGAGAGGCAGTTGGTGATAGTTCAGAAGGAGGATAAATGAACACATAATCCGAGAAGTATGCTGTGATGGATCGAAAATCCGAAAAGCGAACACGCCAACTTAGAGGCAGTCAGTGACGGTCCAAGAAGGAGGATAAATGAACCCATCATCCGAGATGTAGGCAGTGATGGTTCGGAAATCCAAAATGCGAACAAGCCAACTAAGAGGTAGTCAGTGACGATCCAGATGGAGGATAAACGAAGACATCATCCGACAAGTAGGTAGTGATGGTTCGGAAATCCGAAAAGCAAACACATCATTCGAGAAGCCGGTGGTGATGGTTCGAAAATCAGAAAAGCAAACAAGCCTACTGAGAGTTAGTATGTGATAGTTCAAAAGGAGGATAAACAAACACATCATCCGAGAAGCAGGCGGTAATGGTTCGAAAGCTTGAAAAGCAAACATGCCAACCGAAAGGCAGTCGATGACAGTTCAGATGGAGGATAAACGAACACATCATCCGAGAAGCAGCGGTGATGGTCCGAAAATCCAAATAGCGAACATGCCAACCTAGTGGCAGTCGGTGACGATTCAGAAGGAGGATAAATGAACACATCATCCGAGAAGTAGGCGGTGATGGTTCGGAAATCCGAAAAGAGAACACGCCAACCGAGAGGCAGTCGGTGATGGTCCTGATGGAGGGTGTAGACACCCCGATTTTGAGATAACCCGGAGATGAGTATCCTTATGTTGCTTTGGATGTGATCAGCTCTTAAACCAAGCCCCTAAACCTATTAGCAAGCCAGAACCCCGATCAGAAATTCTGTGAGCTGGCTGGGCGCACCAAGGTGGCGCACCAAGGTGGCACACCAAGGTGGCGCACTAATGTGGCGCACCAAGGTGGCGCACCAAGATGGCGCACCAATGTGGTGCACCAAGGTGGCGCACCAAGGTGGCGCCCAGCCGTTTCTATACTGCGACTGTTGACCTTCCATCTTCTGGCTGTTACCTTTGCCAACGAATGTGCTCGAGAATATTCAAGCCTCTTCGTCTACGAGGCCCTCCATCTTCCATGAGTTACCCTTGTCATAGATCCCTATAAATAGAGACCCATTTGCAACCATGAGAGGCACCCATTTTAGCACCCAATACACCCTTTGGTTGAGAGAGAGTCCCATTCTGCAGAAATTCTGCTACCAAGCACGAGATTTTCCCCTTGCCCAGCAACCCATAC
>JAMKQA010024676.1:0-11202 GCA_024699735.1 Posidonia australis
GTGGCAGTGGTATGATGGAACGGTTGCGACCTCCACCACTGCCAGTAGAGAGCACCTAAATCACCCTTTCCTTCGTTAGCTTTGTTCTCACCTCTTTCCTCCATTATTCCCTTTCAACTCCCTATATAGGTTTCTCATTTTTCTCATTGCTATTACTATTGGTAGTAGAATTGGATGAAAAGAACACGATCATCTTGGAAGAGGGGGGGCTGAGAGAGTGTGTGTGTGTGGGGTTGGGGGTGGCATAGATGTAAGGGGAGGGGTTGGTTTTAAGATGTGGGGGGAGATGAGGGGATGGAGGGATTTTTAAATATTTTTTATTTTTAAATTTCAAAAAAGTGAAAACCAGAAATCAGTTTTTGATTTTCATCAAAAGTGGTTTTGTATGGATGGTTAGGATTTAATCATATATGTTGGGTATATTGAGGGAAGATGTAATAGATCTATACTCTCTCTATATATATATATGAAACAAAACATAAAATATCCTATTACAGGATCAGGGCCTAGATCGACAGTCTGAAATGGAACAGTTAACCAAACTTTGGCTCAAGGCACCAGATCGGCATATCAAAAAACCACTCGATCGACCAAAAACCCCTATTATGCCAAACTGAAAATGTTCGATCGACCGAACTAGGAATTCTGTCAACACCCAAGACTTCCAAAACAGTAGACCAAACAAATTTGGTCGACTGAACCAGTCGTAAAGGGGACAATTTGCAACAGAAACGGCATACCGAAATAATTCAACATACTGAACCAAGAAACTGCAAGACACCACGAAATGGAACCCAAAGCCCAATCCTGTAAACCACCAATCGAAACCATGCAAATAATTTATCAAAATGAAGATCTCGACGAGATCTTCCAAACTAGACAAGCAATATCGAGATTCATCAAGCGGATCTCAAGGAATAAATAGAAAACACAAAAAGGGGCACTATTCACCCCAAACCATAAATACGGCCATAAATGGTCCAAAAATGCACAATAAATTCTATAAAATTTACTACAATTACTAGCACACTATCATGCACCTATGGTACAAATTTGGAACCAAAAGAAAATCTACGAAGTGTGTACCTCCACCGAAGATGTAGTGGCATGAGACAAACAATGATGCTCATCCTTCGACCACGAGCTACTCCTCTCCTCTTCCACACGATGACGACAACATAGCGACAATTGCATCCTCCCTTCACTAGCCATCTTCCTCTCTCTCACTAAGTCCTCTCTCCCTCTCGCCTCCTCTGTCTCTTTCTCTCCCTCTCCCACGTGTAGAAGAAGAAGAAGAAGAAGAAGAAGAAGAAGAAGAGGAGGAAGAGGAGGAAGGAGTGGGGGTGGGGCCTGGGGAAGAGAAAAGAAAGAAGGAAAGGAAAGAGAAAGAAGGGAAGGAATGAATGAAAGCCACAAGCACAAACCCAGACAATGCGACCTTCCATGTTCACGTGACTCATGCAAACTGAGATCCACCACCAGAGCACAAAGTGAACCCTCAAAACTCCAACGATGGTCGGCACAACACCCCAACCACACCACACCAAAAAGGCCAGAAATCCACTAATCTAGGCGTAAGACACTGCGAAACCTGTGTTTCCCACTAAATGTAGGGGACCTAGTGTCTAACGACCTAGAACTCCATTAAAATTTCTGGCCAAAACACCACTTCTAAAACTGGGACATTATAGAGGTTCAGTTGGACATAACACTCTTATGCCCATTTTGCTTTGTCGAGTACAGCTTCATTAAGGTTTCTTAGCAATGGGATCTCTATCTTGATGGAGAGAACTACCTCCATGCCGTACACTAGTGAATATGGTGTTGCCCCTGTGGAAGTTCAGACTAACGTTCTATATGCCCATAGTGTGTAGGGGAGTTTCTTGTGCTAATCTTTATGATTCATTGCCATCTTTTTCAAAATCTTGGTGAGATTTTTATTGGTAGACTCGACTGCACCATTCGTTTGTGGCCGTTAAGGGGAAGATTTATGATGCTTAATCTTGAAACTTTGTAGATAGTCCTCGATCCTTTTGGCAATAAAGTCCTTTCCACTGTCTGAGATAATAGCGTGTGGGACTCTGTACCATGCTATGATGTTGTTTCTGATGAACTTTTCTGTTGCTGTAGTGGTGGTAGTCTTGTAAGAGGCTACTTCTATCCACTTTGTGATGTAGTTTATCGCTACTAGTATGTAACGATGACCGTTGGAGGCCAGTGGGTGTATGGCTCCAATGACGTCTATTCCTCAAGTGGAGAAGGGCCATGGTGAGGACATGTAGTAGAGTTGCTGTGGAGGAGTGTGAATGAAGTTCCCATGGATTTGACAGCTGTGGCATCTACACACAAATTGACAACAGTCAGCTTCCATGGTCGACTAGAAGTAACCTTGCAGCAAGATCTTCTTGGCTAATAGCACCCCATTCATGTGTGGACCACAGGTTGCTGCATGGATCTGAAGCATCAGGGTGTCGGCGTCCTTCTTACCTACACATCGTACGAGCATCTGGCTGTAGGATCTTTCGTATAGGTGTCTAGCTCCTAGAACGTATTTCAACGCCAATCATGCCATGGTTTTCTTATCTGTAGTTGAGGCATCGGGCTGGAGGTTACCCAATTCCAGATAGACCTTGATATCAAGATACAATGGAGAATCCTCTGTTGCATCTACCTCCTTTATGCTCATGCAATGGGCTGGCTGTTTCATGCAGGTTACTAATACTTCAACTTTGTTGTCCTCTACGATCGAGAACCAAGATGCTAAGGTGGCTAGTGTGTCTGCATAGGCGTTTCTCTCCCTATTCATGAAAGAGAACCAGATGTCCTTGAATTCTTTGATGAGCTTTAGCAGTGATTCATGGTAAGGCACAAGCTTTGGGTCCTTGGTCTTCAAGTCATCGTTGATTTGTGAGATGACTAGCATTGCGTCGCCATGTACTTGCAACTTTTATGCATCATGCTCAAGTGCTAGTTGTAACCCTAGGATGCATGCTTCATATTCTGCCTTAATGTTAGTGCATTCAAAGGTCAACTTCTTGGCAAATGGGGTCAGTTGTCCCTGTGGTGTCGACAACACCACACTTATCACTCTGCCCTTCTTATTGATGGCTCCATCAAAGTATAAGTGCCACTGTGGCTCATCTTCGGTGTTATCAGGCTTTTCATCCTGCATAGCGAATAGGATATATTCATCTGCAATGGTTAGTATTTAGGAAGTGGTAAGTCAGCTAGATGATCTACCATGGCTTGCCCTTTTACTGACTTTTGCATAATGAAGGTGATGTCATATTGGGATAACAAGACCTTCCACTTAACACATCTGCCTACTAGTGATGGCTTCTAGAGTAGATATTTCATAGGATCATCCCGACACAATAGCAGTACCGGGTAAGCCATCATGTAGTGCCTAAGTTGCTAGGTGGCTCATACTAAGGATAAGCAGACTTTCTCTATGGTACTGTACTTAACCTCGGAGTCATTGAACGTCTTGCTCAGATAGCAGATTGCCCTTTCCCTACGCCTTGACTCATCATGTTGCCCCAGAACTACACCCATGGAATGCTGTGTAGTTGAGAGATATAAGAGCAAAGGTCGTCCAGGCATCGAGGGAACTGGGACTGGAGATTTTGTTAAAAGCTGCTTGATCTTGTCATACGTGACTTGGCATTCATTATTCCATTGAGTCTGTGCATTTTCCCTGAGGAGCTTGAAGATGGGCTCGCAGATTAGAGTAAGCTGTGCTATGAATCTACTGATATACTACAATTGCCCCAATAATCCTCATAACTCCTTTTCATTAGTAGGGGATGGCATGTCACTAATAGCTCTAGCTTTGTATGGATCCACCTCTATTCCTCTCTGATTGATGATGTAACCAAGGAGCTTTCCAGAGGATACCCCAAATGCACTTTTGTTAGGGTTAAGGCGTAGCTTATACTTCCTCAGATGGTCGAACAACTTTCTCAGGTAGGGGAAATGGTCCTCAGGCTCTTTGGACTTCCGATCATGTCATCCACGTACACCTTAATTTCTTGATGCATGAGATCATGGAATAGTGTCGTCATGGCTCTTTGATAAGTTGTGCCTGCGTTCTTGAGTCCAAAGGCATTATCCTGTAGTAAAAGACTCCCTAGGGGGTGATGAAAGAGGTTTTCTCCATGTCCTCTTCTGCCATTCTGATTTGGTTGTATCCTGAGAATCCATCCATGAATGATAACATTTTATGCCCTATTGTGTTGTTGACAAGACATTGATGTGAGGAAGCAGGAAGTTGTCTTTGAGGCTTTTGTTATTGTGGTCTCGATAGTCTATGCACATGTTAACCTTCTCATCTATCTTTGGTACTAGGATGTAACACCCGTAAAATTCATTTTGTGATTATTTACATTTTAATGAATTTTATTCCAAGATGGGTGTTACTGTTTCAAGGTCCATTGTATGGTTTTGTGCCTTTGGGCTTGGGCCTCGTGGGCCGGCTTCTATTTGCATGTCCCTGTGCATGGTTGGCACTGTGCATTGTAGCACTGTGTGTGTGGGGCCCGGGTGTGGGTTCGCGTGGGGCCCAGGTGTGGGGTTGGCACTGTGCATTGTAGCACTGTGTGTGTGGGGCCCGGGTGTGGGTTCGCGTGGGGCCCAGGTGTGGGGCCCACGTTTGTGGGCTGGTGGTTGGGCAGAGTGGTTTGTTGCTCGTGCGGTGTGTCAGTGGTTGAGACGTGTAGGTGAGCATGCTCCCAGCTATTGCATGCGCAGGTTTTATAAGTCGCACCGCACTCCTCCGTTGTTCGTCACCGTCTTTCCCTTCTTCCTTCTTCTTCCTTTCCCCTCCTCCTCGGTGCGCGCACTTCTCCCGCCCTACCTTCTCTTCCTTTCCTCCCCACTCCTCTTTCTCCACTGCCTTCTCCTACCACCCATCTCCCCTGTTTTCTCCCCCTTGTTTTGCGTCAAGAGAGAGAAAGAAGCGAAGGGCTGTGGTGGCTCGTGTGGTGTGTGGAGCTTGGGTGGAGCATTCTTGAGGTTGTGGTGTGGCTGTGGTCGTGCGAGGTTGCGCCGGAGTTCGCCGAAGTCAGTCGGAGATCGCCGGAGCTCGTTTTGAAGAATGCATCTCCACCACATGTACTAGAGAGCATGGAATTGGTAGAAAATGCTAGGATTACTTGAAATTTAGGTAAATTTGCATTCCTATAATTTATTGTGATTTTATGAGAATTTATGGGCATTTATGTCGGTGGTTGTGTTTTGGGTCGTTTTGACCCTTCTGCCTTTGTGATTTTATAACTTGATGCATGGTGAATGGATTTTGGTTTTGTTTGTGTGGATTTGGAGTAGACTCGAGGGTCTACCACATATGTTTTATTCATGGTTTTTGGTGATCGTTTGGGGGGTCCGATCGGAGATGCCAACCAAGGTGATTTTTGGGTGCCCTACTGCTAGCTATTTGTATTCTGACAAAATAGTGGGGGTGCGGGCCGATTGCGTGGACCACATGCACAGGTTCGACAGCAGTTCTGGCTCTGTTGGCTTTCAGACGAATGTGCCAATGGCGTGGGCTAGACGCGAAGGCCACATGCGCGGGTCTGGTAGGGTATTTTCTGGGGTTTTTCCTAGATTTTGCAAAAGATGTTTTAATGCAATGATTTTCCAGATTGGTTGTTTTGTCCCTGTAAGATGAGATTGTGGGCCGTTAGTACTGGTCCCCTGGGACACCTGATGTGTCATTTTGCCGAGGTTTTGGAAGAACTTTCAAAGATATGAAAATAGTTTTGGAAAATGGATTTCAAAGAAATAGTTGGCCTGTTTTGGAAAATGTTTTCCTAGTTTTTTGTGTGCGGGCCGAGACAGTGTGGGACCATGTCGTCAAGACTAGGGAATGTGACGACATTCTCAGGTGGTCGGGTGTGACTCCCTGGTTGAGGTCAGGGGCCGAGATACCTGAGGCTGAGGGGCATCGGGTCCTGGAGGTATGAGACTCCTTGACTGTCGTCTTGAGGCTAGGGTAGTGGTATGCTGGTTGAGGTGTCATGTGGCAAGATAGGGAGGTATGATACTCCTGCTGTCACTGTGAGCACTGAGGCTCAGGTGTCGTCGGGTGTGGAGGTATGATACTCCCTCCTAAGCACCATGTGTGGAGGATGCCGTGAGGAGGCGGACCCTGTGGTGGCCAGTGCAGGTGGGACACGTGCCCCGTAGCTGGTAGCGTCCTGAGAGTTAGGATAGCCTTCCCAGGAAGGGGTTGGCTTTTGAGGGTTCTCTTGAGAGGGAGAATCGCGAGACGGTGAACGCTTCTGCACAGGGTGGTCGTCACCATGGTAGTGCAGAACGTTGTGGTCGCTCCTCAGGAGACTGTGTGTAGCCAAAGTTAGGTTGCCTGGCGCCAGGCTTCCCAACTAACTGTGTGTGGTATTGGCCATTGAAGACCTTTACTTGTGGCTTTGGGCTAGTAGAACCTTGATTGTGGTTTTGGCCGGTGTGGGCCTGGTTTATGAGATTTTGAGAAAATAGTTTGCAAAATGAATTCAAAAGGAAAACTGATTATAGTTTTGTTTTCCGCGGTTTTCGTGGGGTGCGTACTAGGTGACTATGTCACTCATACGTTTGTCCTCGTGTTTTTGGTTTGCAGGTGCAGCATGTAGAGGTTTAGCGTAGTGCATATAGTCTGGAGTCTCCACGCCACACACACAGGTTCCTAGTAGTTAGATATTTACTGTTTGGCTTTAATTTCCCCGTAGTTTAAATTGTTTTAAATTATCGTAGAAAATGCGGGGCTTTACACGGGACAACATTGTCCAGACACTCTAGATACTGGACAACCTTGCGGAAGTTCACTGTTTGCTGCTTCATGATTTCTTCTTTAAGTTTCAGGAGCCATTGAGGTCACCATCGTCTGAGTTTCTGCTTGACTAGCTTGACATCAGGCTTCAATGGTAGCGTGTGCACCACTACCTCGACATCTAGGCCCACCATATCGGTGTAACTCCAAGTGAAGACGTTGGTGTAGTCCTTTAGAAATACTATGAATTCCGCTTTGGTTTGTGGTGAAATTAGGGCACTGATGCATACCTTCTTGACGTCTTTGACTGTGGTGATGTTGACTGCCTTAGTTTCTTCCTCCATATGTAGATTCGGGCCTTTGGGATCGTTATCATAAAACTGAGGCTCTAGTGTGGCGTCACAATCTTCTTCACTGTTCATATCATCCTCATCTTTGTATGCTATAAGCTCTGGTAGGATTTCCCTTGGGAAGGTTGGGGCTGTAATATGAGAGGTGGCTATGTATTTTGCCTCTCGTTCTTGGTGACATCTCGCAGTGGTCACACTAATTCTAGTGTTTCTGTATTTTCAATGTGCAACCATCGTCTTCGTGGGAGCTGTTGGCATGGTGGAATGCTCTCCTATCTCTGCTATCTTTTTGGGGTTTTTGGTTTTTCCAAATTTTTTGGGTCTTCTGTTTTTTCTATTTTTTTGGGATTTTCTTTACTATGTACAAAGGGTGATACCGAGTGGTGAGTGTCCTGCTGTTGACTAATATGAGTGATGTCGCCTGCACTCTCTCTTGAGCCTAGCTCAGGATCTTTTTTTTTGACTCTCACATTACTTGAGGTGAGGTTTTGGCTGCCAATACCACTTTGACCCGCCTCCCGGCTGCATAGTGATTAACTCAACTGGTCTAGCAGGTGCTTTCTATGGTTTTGCCAAGACCATGATGGTGTGTTGGTCTTGCTAATGGCTAAGGATGGTCGACTCTGTTTCTGCCACAACTGCCTTGCCTTTCCTGTCTCAGTCTTGTTCGATAGTGTCCTCTACTAGGGCGGCTAGTTGCTCCTGGAACAAGACCTCTAGGTCATTGACCAAATTGTCTATCTATGCGTCCACAACATCTGCTTCTTCACTATCCAAGGGCAGATCGATGTAGTACGGACAATACTGCAATGGTCTTGGTTTTCTTGCTAATTCTGAGACAGACTCTGACATGGTGGCTTATCGATGAGTTGACAAGCTGGGTGAGACTGTCCTTGAAACTGGGGCTATCGATGCCTCTATCGATGACTTTACTGCTAGCACTGCTGAATGTGGCATTTCTTACTCTGACTTTGCTAACATGAGGTATTTGTTGTTCTCTCCAACTAAACACTATGCCACTTCTTGCACAGACTATTCCTCTTCTAAGTAGTAGTCCTCGATGCAGACCCATTCTTGTGACTGTTGGGGTGTGTCTTGATGTGCCAATGTCGCTTCAGCTTGACTGTGGTTTGGATCTAGATAGCTTGCACTGACGAAGTTAGTCAAACCTCGAGGGATGACAAGTTGTGGTCGTCCTTGTGAGTGCGGTTCCAAGGGATGCCCTTCATAGCTGAGTCCTTCGTGCTCCCTCCGTTCCTTTGTTGAGATGGGCCTGGTGATTCCCTGGCCATATCATTCGAGTGGTGTTCCCTTCTGGTATCCCCATTTGCGACACAAGTTCTCAACCATCAACAAGGGGTTGTTGCGAACGGTCAAATGGCTGACACGTTTGAGGGCAAGGATAAAGTTGACTGGTTCGAACCTATTGACTCTAAACATGACATCTGTGGGCTTGGGGTCAAAGTGGATAATCTGGGGATCAATAGAGGACACGGTATCGACCCTTTCCTTCTTGAGGTGTCATTGCCCCATCAGAATTTGACCATGCGATGGAGAGTCGAAGGGATCACTTGATGCTTGTGCAGCCAAGGACACCCAAGCAGGAGGTTGAAAGACGACTCTAGATCCACAATATAAAACTCCACATCAAATACAGCTGGCCCGATGGTGAGAGGAATAACCAGAATCCCCAAGGCGTCGTGATGTGTGTTATTGAAAGCAGTCATCCCCTTGGTGGCTGGTGTGATATCCTCGGCTTTGAATCCGATTTTACGTATTATATGCAAGGGGCAAACATTTAAACCTGCTCCCTTATCTACCAGCGTCAAAGGGATGTGGAAGCTCTGATATTGCACTGTGACGAATAGGGGTTGATTTTGGTTAACCCTTGCAGGAGGTAGCTCTTCGTTGGAGAATGAAATAACCATAGTGTTAATTGTTTGTAAATACAAATGCCACATGGAATAGCTACCTACACAACAAAAAGTGGCAACTAAACAATGTAATGTAACCATTAAAGATGCTTATATATAATTGAGACTGACATATAATTAAACAAAGGACCAACTTAAGATTTTTTTTCCCAATTCAAGTATTTATTTCTTCCTTAAACATTCATAAGATAAGGTTCTTTTTGTTTAAAAATATGAACAAATGACGATAAAGTTTCTAATAAATAAGAATAATTATAGTCATGCGTTGTTGAGAGACAAATTGAGCAATATATGATATTTATAAAAGTAACATAAATAATAAACTTAATCTCTCAAATATATTGTTATACATTATTTAAGTAAAAACTAATTACTTTCAAGACTAGAATTTAAAAATATAAAGTAAATTTATTTATTTTGTATCTTCTGCACCTCCCTACCTATGTGGCTTTCTTGGTATACGTCTGTAATACTACAGTGTTCTCTTCTCTCTCATTTGATCGTTTGTTTTTTTCTTTTTTTGGCCGTTAAGACCATACGATTAAGGGAAAATAAGAAGATTTTTAGACTATATTGTTGTGTTCTGATCTCTCTCCTTTCATGACTTGTTTTTTGTGGCCATTAAGGCTATACGATTGCTGTAAACAAGTGGAAGATCATACCTTTTTGTTGATAATATTGACCCAATCTAAGGTTTATTTGTTTTATTAACTATTGTGATGGTTGACAATATTTGATGGCAATATTTTTTCTTGATTTGTTCCTATTATGTAGCTTGGGTATTGTATTTTTTACCATTTCAACGGCAGTGAAATATTTGGCATTCTTACATGATTTGCTTTATTAGCTGTTCTGATGGTTGGCAACATTTGATGGTAATATTTGCTTGCTTGATTTGTTTCTATTATTACCCATAGTAATGATTGGCAACATTTGATAGCAATATTTGCTTACTTGATTTGTTCGTGCTAATTGGATTTATTACATTAATTATGTAATCAAGTAGGTGGCATATTTGGTTAAATGGTATTAATTATTGTTTAGTAGGCAATTTGAGAGAAATAGGATTTATTATATTAGTTATGTAATACAATAAGTGGCATATTGTAGTTACGTAGTTGTAAATATAAATGTCAAGTGGCATGGCTACCTACACAACAAAAAGTGACAACTAAACATTTTAATGTAACAACTTAAGACGCATATATATTATAACTAAACAAAGGACCAACATTAGATGCATGTTTTGATAACATTGTAATTTTTTATTTCCAATTCCAATATTTATTTCTTCCTTGTACATTCTTAAGATAAGTTCTTTTTGTTTAAACATTTGAACAAATAATGATAATGTAATGTCTCTTTTTTCCCCTTTTTTTGGCCATTAAGGCCATATGATTAATGGGAAATAAGAAGGATTTCATGCTATATTGTTGTGTTCTGATCTCTCTCCTCTCATGTCTTTTGTTTTTTTTTTTGTGACATTTAATGCCATACAATTACAGTAAAGAAGTGGAAGATCATGCCTTTCCATTGAAAACGTTGACTCAATATGAGGTTTGCTTGCTTTATTAACTATTGTAATGGTTGATAATATTTGATGGCAATTTTTGTTTGCTTGATTTATTTCTATTATGTAGCTTAGGTATTGTATTTTTTTATCATTTCAATGGAAATAAAATATTTGATCTTCTTGCATGATTTCTTTTATTATCTCTGATGGTTGACAGTATTTGATGTCAATAATTGCTAGCTTGATATGTTCCTGTTAATAGGTTTTATTACATTAATTACGTAATTAAATCGGTGGCATATGAGGTTAAATGATATCAATTATGTTTTTTTTGTTAATAGCTGAGATAGATATATATTTCTTCGGCGTTAATGCCAGATAAGAAATACAAGGATGTCCAAAAAATATTACAATTCCAGAGGCTCTAAGGCCAGCAAAATAACCCAAATGTTATGAAGTGTTTCAAATACTTCTAACTCCCAAAATGAATCAAAAATGGTATACCCAAGTATAAAGTCCAAAAAATAAAAGCGAAGTATAAGGTCAGCAATGCTGGTCAATCCAGCATGAAATCTTGGGCAGCCTCTCCTTGTGGTGCAGGAGGAGATGGAAGAGAGGGAGGTGCCTCAGATTGAGAAG
>JAMKQA010024677.1:0-11224 GCA_024699735.1 Posidonia australis
TTAATTAAATCAAGACTAATGAAATCTAAGTTTAATCTAATCAAATTCAAATTTTAAACCTACCAAATCAAAATTAGAAATTAATTCAAATAAATCCAAAACCAAAAATCAAGAGAAAACAATTTAATCCATTTAAAATCAAAACAAATCATTTAATTAAATAAAACCTTAATCAACTTAAAAAAATTAAAACACAATTAATCAACCCAAATTCTCAAATCAAATCACAAATAATCAAATTAATCCTAAGTTTAAATCACACAGCAAAAGAAAAATAAAAAACAAAAACATCAAAAACGATCACCAAAACCCTAAGCCTAATTGGCCCAGAAATTTTTTAAACTAAAAACTTAGGAAAACAGAAAAATAAATCCGGTGAGCTCACAGCCGGCGACCTGCGATCTCCGACGCCATCTCCGACGTCCAATCCCTGCATCTCCGGTGTGCAACCCTCCGTCCCCAGGATCTCCGGACCTTCCTCTTCGAAGCTCGCTCTCGATCAAACGGCGAGGAGGGCGCGAGAGGAATGGACAGCGCGGAGATGCCTGCCGGAGCTTAAAAACCCAGCGGCCGCCGTCAGTAGAAAAAAAGAAAAAGAAAAAACCATCATGAGCCTCCCCTCCAGAAGCAATAGCCTGAGACCCTAGTCTCACCCAGAACGAGAATCCTTTGCCCATCCAGTGAGCCCAAGCTACCCTCGTACCCCAGAGCCCGAGTAACCACGAGAGGCACCAGCCTGTTCCCGCAACTAGAGCCTTTGTCGGAGCTACGTCCAAAGGCCACCGCCAACCCGCAACACCGGAGAGGACATCCCGCACACCAGGTACTCGTCTCTCCCTCTGCTTCAATTCAGGCTAGCCCTTTTTAGGTCCCCTTAGATTCCTACGAAACTGCCACGACGGAACGGAGCCCCTGAGCACCGTTGTCCCCGTCTCCGATGGTGGATTCACCACCACTGGTGAGGCACCCCTGGCCTCTGGATCGAGGAGAGGCCTTCTGGGCCGCCTCTCTTTCTCCTTTATCTTCCTCCCAGAGTGTCCATGCTCCGGAGAGGGCCCCTTGGCCAACCGAAGACCGCCCGCGTCCCACCACCGCCGCCTGCACCCATCGTCGGAGTCCGGGATGGATAGGGCACTCCGGTCGCATTCAATCCCAGCCGACCCTCTGGGAAGCTTCCTCACGATCCCCAAGAGCTGTTCCGATCACACCCGTGCCGCCACCGTCGCTGCAATGCCGCCACTGCCGCTGCAATGCCGCCACTGCCGCTGCAATGCCGCCACCGACGTCACCCGCAAGTCGTCACCGGCTTCGAGACTAAGAGAGCGCCTCCCCCTTCTCCTCCTCTTACCCTCTCTTCTCCTCTACTCTCCCCATCCTCATCCCTAGAAGACTTGACGCCAGAGGCCTCTGCTCACCGTCGTGCCGCCACCGTCGCCATCGGCCATCGCCGCTCGCCGTCACGAGGAGTCCCAGCCGCTCCAACGCTCCCAGCTCCACGCCGATCGTCCAGGAAGACTCCCCACATCGTCCCGAGCATCGCGAGCCGCTCCACCGCCATTCCAAGCCCCTACGCCGCTTCAGCCGTCGCCGCCAACCACCTCACCGGAGCTCGAGCTCGCCGTCGCCTCTCGGAGCCTCGCCGTGCTGCCAAGATGCTTCCCCGGGCCTCCGCACGCTCCGACAGCCCTTGTGCAGTTTCTAGAAGGTCGCCGGAAAAGATCGCCGACGATCTCCGGTGATCTTCGAATGGGCCTTTTAAGACTCATTCAGTTTCGTTTTTGATTATTGCGTTTAGGTTCTTTATTTATTACATTTCAGTCCTTTTTTATTTCATTTGGGTCCAGACATTTGCATTTTAGTCCTTACAGTTTTAAAATAGTTTTTTATTCTTTATTTTATCTGTGAATTTTGCATTTAGCCCCCTTAAGAGTTCATCTTTTAATTCTTAACATATTGATACATGTTTTTATTACTTTAAAGTCCAGAAAATTTACATTTAAGTCCCTGAAGTTTCTGAAACAAGTTTTTCTCTGTGAAAATTGCACTATGACCCCTGAATGTTTTCAAAATGGCACTGGTGATCAATAAAATCATGTTTTTATCATTTTTAAGTCCATGAATTTATATTTAGGTCCCTAAAGTTTTCTGAAACAGTTTTTCTCTCTGAAAATTGCAATATGAACCCTGAATTCTTCAAAAATGACACTATGCATCATGAAAATTAAATTGTCTTCACAGTTTGGTCCTGGAAATTTACATTTAACCCTTAGAACTTTTAAAAATGAGTTTTGACTGTGAATTTTACATTTTAAACCCCAAGATTCATCATTATTACACTGATTAACCTAAAAACTCATTTTTTTTATCACAATCAGGCCCTGAAATTTTACATAAAAGCCCCTAAATTCATATTAAAGTATTCTTAAACATAAAATTTACATTTTGACCCTTAGATTATTTCTAAATTCCTCATTTAGGGCTTTTAAATGTTTTCCGTCATATTTTGGGCTATTTTTCACCCTTGTTTTGCATTTAATCACAGAATCCACTTGCAAATCAAGTTTTCACTGAGATTTGATCTTTTGCCTTGCATTTGCACTCATGTAAATTTTGCACTTTAGTCTTTGGACTTTCAGGAAATTATTCAAGTGCAATTTTTGCATCCTTGTGCCACATTGACATTGGACCCATCATTTGCATATTAGAATAAGGACCATGAACCTGTTTTCCATCCAGTTTCTCGCTCTTTTCGCGAATTTTGCGTTTTAGTCCCTGTGATCGTCATTTATTGCATTCACATCCTTTTGGGAATTTTCCTTCTCCCAGTTTTTTGCAAATGACATTATCTAGACATTTAACATATATTTTGACATATCTTAGGCCATGCATCGCTCCCATGCAAGTACTTGTCATCTCTGGCCAGGGAAAATGACCAAATTGCCCCTATATCCCAATTCATGAGCATGCATCTCGATTTTTGCATTTAGTCTTGCCATGGCATACATATTAGCATGATTAGAGTATGATCCAGGTTTAGCAAATATTCATCTAGCCTTTAGCAAGCAATTGGACTAGAAAGATCGAGTTTCTCAGGTGTACGAGGGTGCCTAACACCTTTCTCGTGCGTAATAGGAATCTTTACCAATCCTCTGGTTAGCAGACATTTAGCCTTCACATCTGCACTCCAAGCATTCATCTTTTTTGTGGTTTTCCTCGTCTTTTCCTTGAAAGACTAGGTGACGACTCCCTTTTCTTTTTCTTTTATCTTTCCTTGCGCCTTCGCCATCTTGGCACGGCTGTGATCTCCTCCCCCTCCTCCGGGTCGGCATGGTCACACATTCATACATGCATTTTGCACTTTTTTGTAGAACCTTTTCTTGCATTTGCTTCTTTGCTTTTGCGCACGCATTCCTAGGTTGTTTCGAGTTTGGTTTTCTCACCGCTTCCCGGATTTCGCCTTTAGACTTGTTTTGGTTTTCCATCGCCCGAGGGTGTACATTAAAAGACTTAACAAAGCCGACATTGTCCCGAAATGAGGATTATTTTCTCCTTTTTGATTTTCTCAAATTTATCCCAATTTCCATTGATTTGCGAGATGCTTTCCGAGAATTTCTCGATTTTGACGATTTTCCTCATCGCCCAAGGGTGTACAGTAAAGAAGCATTATCAATGCCTACATTTGACCCTCGGATTAACTTTCTCCTTTATTTCATTTCTTTACTTCAATTTGGCATGTTTTCAGTCATATTTAGCATGAGCATATAGAATAAGCAAGCATACATCCATAGACCATTGACAATTAGGAAACCTAGAAAGATCGAGTTTTCTCGGGCACATGGGGGTGCCTAACCCCTTCCCCATGCGTAACCAGAATCCTTACCCTTTCTCTAGCCTACATCCATTTGTGCTTTATCTATTAGGCACGGAGCACGCGCGTACTTTCTGCATCATATTTGTTTCCCAGTTTTCTTGTGTTTTTTGGTTTTCCTCGTCTTTCCATTAAAAGACTAGGTGACAACTCATTTCCTTATCCTTCTTATCTTCCCTTGGTGTTTCCGGGTCTAGCCTCTTCCTCCGGATTCACCATCTTCGCCGTAACCATATCGGGTCTCCTCATGTGTTTCCACGCACCGATAGAGGAGAGTCGTGCAAGGGTTCCACGGACATGGTCACACAAACCGTCGAATCATGAACACGTATTTCTTCTGAGTTTGACATTTAAAAAAGACAGTAAAACAATAACATCATAAAAGGTTAAAACATCATAACAGTTGAACACATAATGACATCATAATAGTTGAACACAAGTTGGAAAATATTCATCAATACTTAATGAGATAAAAAGATTAATTACAAACCTTAATTACAGGAGAAATTAAATTAATAGATGGTGATGTTGTGAACTTGTAATGATTGATGCGGTTGTGCCTTGGTGGTGTGAGTCGGTGTCATGTAACTGTTACTATTATGCCTTGGTGATACCAGATTGTCGAAGACTTGGGGCAATTGCTACTTGTAGCCTTGCAAGGGTGGCATGGAACGTTGCAATGCACGTTGCAGGCATGCAGCTACAAATAGGGAAAAGATTGTGCGCGAGATTAGGGTTGGAGAGACAGAAGTTTGGAGAGATTAAGGTTTGGAGAGATGAAGGAAACCTACTACTATTGACTTACTGGTGGTGTGAAACTATCGGGGGCTTGAAGCTTGCTGATGGTGGTGCCAACTAAGCCTTGCAAGGATGGCGTGGAGGTGTGGAGTGTTGTGGCATGTCAACTTGTTGGCGGTGGCGTGAAACGTGGAGCTTTCTAGAGCCAGCAACAACTAAAGACAGAGGTTTCTAAAGCCAGCTTGCAGGGGTGGTGTGGAGGTATTAAGCAATAAAACGTTGTGTGCAGTGTGGAGTGTGGATGGGGAAAAGAGATGACAATTAAGATTTTAATGTTTTATACTTTTATAAATAAATAAATATACATACATACATACATACATACATACATACATACATATAAGAATTCAATTAAATAAGGAGGTACTTACCGTAGCCACCTTTTCCATTAAATCTACCATAAA
This sequence comes from Posidonia australis, assembly GCA_024699735.1. Classification (NCBI taxonomy): domain Eukaryota; kingdom Viridiplantae; phylum Streptophyta; class Magnoliopsida; order Alismatales; family Posidoniaceae; genus Posidonia; species Posidonia australis. The sequence goes on from JAMKQA010024677.1 coordinate 5,071, forward strand.
ATACAATTCTAATAGTTGAGAGATTCAGAGTTTTACTTATTTTAAGTAGGGTATGTAGATAAGTAGGACTTTGAATATTTCAATTATTAAATTTACATCTTATTATGAATCTAATGGAAAAAGTTGTTACCGTAACTACCTCCTTATTTAATTGAATTCTTTTAAATTATTATTATTTAAATGGTAGTTACTGAGATGAATTTGAATGGTTAAAATTAAGGAACCTACTTCTCTTAAGTATGGCAAGGTTTTACTTGATCATTACTCTCTCTCACTTTACATACACACACACACACATATCTTCGAGTTCGAGTTGGGTAATCCATTCCTGAAACCTATATTTAATCTAGAAGGTTTGGGTTTAGGATTTCCTAACTTATACTCAATCCATGATAAAAAAATCCAACCCAACCCACACAAATTGAGTTAGTTTGGTTTTCGATTCAACCTAAATCCATATACACTCCTAATGGATATACGTATAGATATGGGTAGGGGTATGGAAATGGGTGTATCAGTCTTTGGCTTTGAGATCTATGTGTCTCCCATCACACGTGCAGAGATGGAGGAAGTTGATGCCAAGTATAATAAGGAAGATTTGATACGTATCTAATAAGAAAAACAAGTAACCAACTACCATGATATAATTAGTTAGGAGGAGTGGAACTTCCATCTCCCCTTCCAGGTTCGAATCTCACGGACCTGCAAATATATGCATACCGATATCAAAAAAAAAAAAGGAAAGCAAGTTACAATAATGTACATACTTGATGCATATTAATAAGGTCCTAATTCATTTATTGTATTATTTGCCCGTAAATATTATGGGAACCAGTTTTTGGAAAATATATTTTATTCCTTTGAAAGTTAAACTAAACCCATATTTATGTTACATTATTCTAATACGTCATCTTCTTTTTACTAAGGTAGCGGCAATGCTGTTTCCTCTTCCACATATTTGAAAAGGTTGGTTTTTTAAAGTTACTTCCTGTAAGAGTTTATTTGCAATAAGGTAATCTTGTTTACATGCAATAACATGTGTAGTATTTTTCCATGGAATGAATAATTTACCACGTATATTTTCAGGTTTAGTAATCTTGTATCCATGTCTTCTTCTTCCTCCACGTCTAGGGCTTCGACCTCCGAATCCCAACCACTTCCCTTCTCCTTCCCTCCTCTCAATTTCCACCTCTTCCGGTCATCCATCCATTACTAAGGCACCATTCAACGATGCATGTTAGGGAGATTTACCTAGAAGGGTTCAAGTCCTATGCCACCAAAACTGTTATTCCCGGATTCAACTGCTTCTTCAATGCTATCACCAGGCTCAACAAATTCAGCAAGTCCAACATCCTCGATTCCATCTACTTTGTACTTGGCATCACTAACCTTTAATAGGTGAGGGCTACAATTACGCCTTAAACTCTCTACCTACAATTGTGTCATCGATGTGAGAAAGGAGAAGGACAAATAAGTGAGAAAGAGACGAGAGAGAAAGGAAGAGGTTGGGATGGAAGAGAAAAGGAGAACGACGAATGGAAGATGTTCGAATGAGAGAGAAAGAATTGAAAGGTTTTGAGTCGTGTTTTTGTATTTTAGTTGGTTTGTAATTTCATTCCTTTAAAAAGGATAAAATAGGAAATAAATTGGAAAGAAATTGACATTTCTTAAAAAAGTTTCCTCAACTAATTTTTTATTTCTAATGTATTTTATGAGGTTAGTGTTTTTTAATAAGCTGGCAAGTTTTTTTTCTTGTTTGATTTAACTTTTTCATCCAAACCAACTCATTTATCAAACGCTAGAGCAAATAATTATTACTAAACGTAACTTAAACCTTTCAAAAAAGTTGATTTTTAAAAGTTGTATATTTATTTTTTTAAAATGCTACTTATAAGAATAATTGATTCTCTCATGAACGTTGCAAAATGCTACCCAATATCTCATTTGGAACTATAATTTTTATTCAAAAGTTAATTTTTGCCAAAAGCTATATGTTATAGTTTTTCTCTCAACAAATTTTTTTTGTTTAAAACGATAGAAAAGTTGATCATTATTTTTTCCAAATTTAAAAAAAACTTGAAGAAAATTCCATTTGGAGTTGTTTTTTTTCTAGTTTTGTGTGTATCTTATTTATAAACCACGTTTATTTGGATTCGCATCCTCCTTTAAGTTATCATCCATTTGCACTGGATGACCTTGTGAACTTTCTTACGTAAGTTGGCTCTTGTCGTTATTCGCCATCTTACTTGAATTCCAAGCATGCCTCGTGCTCGTTGGAACGTGATCAGAGAGGGTCTAGACTTTTTTTAAGGTAGGGTATAATTATATAGATAATAATTTTTTAAAATAAATATAATAAAATATTAAAATTTAAATATTATTAAAATATCATTACATGAATGATAAAATTCTTCAACGTAGATGTATACATTGAAAGCGTTTCATTATTATCTTATTGTCAATTTGATTGATTATATCAAGTTTAATGTAAGTAACCAAACAATTATTCATGAAATTATCTCCTATTCTATTACTTAAATGACTTTTGATGATATTCATTGTAGAAAATACTCTCTCCATAGAAATCGTTGTCATGAGTAGTAACAACGTTAACTTTAATAACCGATATACTAGAAAATAGACACGATCTCGTTTCAACTCCACAAGTTTATGAACAAGGTCACTAATACTTTTTTACAAGCTTCAATTTTGGTAACTTACAAACATCTAAAATATAGGTATTAAACTAGTTTCCAAGCTTTTCAATATCTGTATGAGAGAAATCAAAAAGATAAAGCTTAACAAGTTGTACCAACTTTTCTTTATTAAAGAAAGCAAATCTATCACTTAGATTGAGACAAGAAACACATAATAATAACGTTGTATTCCTCTCATTGACATAATTACTGAGCTCATTTATCAACAAATTAATCACTGTATTAAAAATCTTAACTCGAAATCTGTGTAAAATTGTCTTCTCTTCTTGACCTCGACGTGCTCTCCCTAGTTCTTGATAAATGTCATTCATACATTTGACTTTAATGTCATATTTCTTACAAAATAACATAACTTTATCAAGAAAAGATTCCCATGCACTATCACCACTTCTCATAAAGTTAAGTTGCAACTTAGATAGTTTAACTAATTTCATTGCATTCACAATATATTGGTCCTTTCTTTGTAATGCCTTAAACAATTTGCATGTTGCACCTAGGAGATTTTTTTTTATCAAAAGTAGGAGAAATACAAAATCAAATGTTTAAATAAAATTAACAAAGGTATTAGCTTGTACTCTAGTCTAGTTCATCATCAACTCTAAGGATTAAAAACTTCCACCACATAAGAGAATATGAGAGATAAATTAACTAAAACACCATAATGAGATTTCCATCGTGTTTCATCAATTTTTTTTATGTCAAGTTCTTAATTTCTTACATTACTACTTTTAATTTCTTCTAATTCAAGTTCCTTAGCAACTCTTTTAATTTCTTTTGCACAAAAAGTATCATGATGTTTGTAAGATCCTTCTAATACAATTCATTACAATGGAGACCGAATCAAAATATGAAACCACATCTACATGATTTTCTGCAATTGTTACAAGTGTTAATTGTAGTTAATGAGCAAAATAACGAATACAGAAAACACAAGAATTTTCTTTTATAATCAATATTTTAAATCCATTAAACTCCTCCTTCATATTGCTAGCATCATCATATCATTGACTACGTAAACTGTGAATACTCAAACTAAACTTGGAAAACAAGCTATCAATTGCCTACTTAAAGATAAAACTAATGTGTTGTTAACATGCATTAAACCAAGGAAAGATTCAATGATCTTTTCTTTTCTGTTTATGTATCGTAATATCATAGTTATCTATTCCTTTATAGATATATCACGAGACTCGTCCACTAGAATAGTAAACAAACCATTATCTGCAATATCTTTCACCATCTTCTCAATAGTTTCACTTGTAATAACATTAATAATATCTTTCTAAATTGAAAGTGTTGTAAATTCAAAAACAACTTTTCCAATATTTTCATTGTGATCTGCTAGGAATTTTAAAAGTTCAAGAAAGTTTCTTTGATTGGCAAATTCATCAGATTTATCATGATTTCAAAAAGATAAACCTTGGTGTAAAAGAAACCTTACACAATCTACAGATACCTGTAAGTAAATACGATATTCTTTTCAAAATTCATCTAATTGTCTAGAAAATGATACTGCAATTTGTTACCTTTCAGTCTTCAATGTAATACACTTTTATTTAATAACATAATGGTGGCTATCATATAAATTTTGATGGTTATGCAATCTTTTTGAATTTTTTAGAAAAAAATTAATTCTTCTGAATTAAATTCTAGAGATATTTTCTTCGAACCCGAAAATAGTGTCTCATTACTAATGAACTTATTTCCAATTGATGATTGTTCAGGAAGTTTTTTTTTTCGATTCTTTAATCAAATACTTGTCCATTACTGTTTGTAAAATATAACTACACATAAAAAAAGAGAAAACTAAATAAACAAAAAATAATTTAAATAAAACACATTACACATACTATCGGATGTGTACAGATACATAACTCCTTGTTATTTGTCGTTTGATGAAGATGAATCGATTGCCATAAATGCTACAACAGTACAACTACTAGAAAAAAATAAAAATAAAAATAAAAAACACTACAACATTATAAAATCATATTACATAACTACCATTGAAAATATGATTATATGAAAATTAGAAGGCAAAAAAAAGATAACAAGAAGAAAATAAGTAACAAGGAAATCGAGTAGACGTGAATATATTAATATCTTAATGATATCAACATTATTTTTATTTAATTCTATTTACTCACTCATTAATCATTATAACATCATAATATTATATATTAATATATAATTCAATTTTGTAAACAAGGCAATGAGACATATTAATATGTAGTTCTACAATGTCTGTAAAGTATAGACATGTTAATATATAATTCATGGTTGCTTAAAATTTAAAAGTTTAAAACCAAATATGAAAGCCACTACCCACTTACCCTGTCGCCCACTTGGCCACTTGACCACTATCAAGTATTAACCATCCTAAGACCCACTTAGCCGCTTGCCCACACCCTTTTTTTTCAATAAGATGATGAATTCCTCTTGACCTCTTTGTCAGGAAGAGAATGGAGGAGAGTATACTGCATGGTAAGAACTCACCTCCCACCCTTTTTTTTTTCAACGCGATCCACTTCGTCTTTGAGAGAATTGGAGAAGAGAGTATACTACGTACGTCCTTATCCACTTTGGTTTTAGAATTCAGACAGTTGGCCAACGATTTGGAGAGAGTCGGAGAAGAAAGCAGCCACTTAGCTAATAGGAGACTGTAGACTCGCCGACGTATGAGATTGCAGACTCATCGGCGTCGCAATTGTGTTGCCTTGCGTGTCGGTGGATGGTTGGAGTGCTTCGTTGTTGTGCGCTGCCGCCATTCCTCCTCTTTTGCTATGCGTCGGTGCGTGTTGGCTTGTTGAGAATGTGAGATTAGGATTTAGGGCTTTGTAGTTATGTTAAGTGTTGAGTAATGGGTGATGTATTTACTTAAAATTTAATTTTAAAAATTATTTTTTATTAATAAAAAATATTTAAAATACATAATTTTTTTACATAAAAAAATACATAATTTTTTTACATAAAAAAATACAAAAGATATTTACATCATTTTTTTACATTTTTTATTTTAAAATTTTACATCAATAATTATTCATTTGTGGAGTCTGTTCTGCCTGTTGAAGTTGATACCGCATCATCGTCTTCTTCTGATTCAGAATTCAAACTTAATCCCTGAAGACGGTCAACCGCATCGTACCAATCTTTTAAGCGGATGGAGGCTTCTACAGACTTCTCTGATAATCTACATCTTTTATCATTTAATACTCTTTTTCCTGCAGAAAATGTAGATTCCGACGCCACAGTTGACGTCAGAATCATTAGTAAATCTTTTGCCATTTTTGATACTATAGGAAACCTAATATCTGTAGTAGACCACCACTTTAATATATCTAAGTTATCTATTTCTAAATCACTAAAAGCAATTGGGGATTCTAAATAATTATCTAATTCATTATTTGTACTTAATTTTATATATTTTTCCTTCTTTT